>JAVVLW010000318.1:0-47000 GCA_034401795.1 Chaetoderma sp. LZ-2023a
AGTCTCTTCGAGGGTGTGCTGGTTTTCAGGACCTTGCCTCCCTCTCACCAAATTTATTCAAATAACCAAAGGACCAGGCCTCCGTGGGGTGGAGAGGCCGGGATCCTGTTAGGGAGGTAAGTATGTTCTCATGATGTGAAATAAGAAAATTTATCAAATTTCTTTTTCACGAGTGAGATGACATACTTACCTCCCTAACAGGATCCCGGCCTCTCCACCCCACGGAGGCCTGGTCCTTTGGTTATTTGAATAGTTGCTTCTATGTCAGCCAATATTTAGTAACGGAAGTACCAGTATGCGCAAGCGCAGTGGATGGGGTCTGTCATCTGCATGACTGTGTATATCCACCTGCCCATTAGGGGCACCTACCTTTTTATAATTCTGAATATTATTGAATTTAGAGCCGATATACTAGTATATCAAGAGTGTTAGGGAGGTAAGTATGTCATCTCACTCGTGAAAAAGAAATTTGATAAATTTTCTTAAGACACAGAACAAGAATCTATCGTGGGACACATTAACCAATATTCAACAATGTATGTCTACAGTACTAACAAAGGAACTTGTTGAAAGAATTAATAGGTCAGAGGTCTTCGCCATTGTGATAGGCGAGTCACAGGACATTGGTGTTCAGAAGACACTTTCAGTTTGCGTTTGTTATGTGGAAAAAGGATGTCCAATAACAGAATTTCTAACCAACATTAGGGTGGAAGATGGGAAGGCTATTCCTAACCAACATTAGGGTGGAAGATGGGAAGGCCCATACAATTACCAATCATGTCCAAGAAACATTGAAAACCTTAAAACTTGACATGAACAAATTAGTCAGTATGGGGAGTGATGGCGCCTCTGTCATGATGGGTGAGAAAATGGGTGTAGGAGTGCAGCTTATAAGCAAATATTCACCATTTTTGGTTCATAGTCACTGCATGGCACATCGGTTGGCTTTGGCATGCACAGATGCACTCAAAGGTTTAAAGATTCGGGAAACATTTAGATCACGTTTCAATTCATTGTACGCTTTCTTCAGTACTTCGGCAGTACGAACCACAAAGCTAGAAAGTGTACAAGAGATACTGCATGACCCTAACTTGAAAATGAAGGAACCACATGCAGTTAGATGGCTGAGCGGAATGCTGTTAAGGCAGTCTACCAGTGTTACCCATCCATTGTAACATCTCTTGGTGAGTTAGGAGAGGCCCACGCAACGGGTCAAGCATTATACAAATACTTCCTAGAAAGTCAAACTGCTTTACTAACCACATATATGGACGATGTACATGAACTTCTAGCCACATTCAGCTGCCAGTTACAGAAAGATGATCTGGTGTTCAGTGAGGTTAAACCCTTGATGGAAGGAGTTCTTTCAGATTTTAAGGAACTTGAGAAAGGTAATGGTACAAGGCTTACTCAGATGAACGATGCGCTTGGTGAAGATAGGTGTCTTAAAGGTGTACAACTAAAGCCAATAAACAATAAGCAACAGTCAGATCTAAACTGTGTGATGGCAAAGTACATTTCCCAGCTATGTGACAATATAACTGCTAGAATGACAAAAGAAACCACTAATATGTTGGCAACTTGTTAGAACCGTCAATGCTTGTAGCAGATGAGAGTTCAGCAGATACTGCTATTAATGAGTTAGGATAATTTTTTGGATTAGAAAAGGTGACAAGATTTGTGGAGAAGGAAGATAGAAACGATGTTGAAACGGTTACAAAAGTTGCTCCGTTATTGGGCATTTTGTTTGACCCAACATGAGTCACTTATCATAACTCATGTTGGAGCAAATACCAAATAGATGGGCATTGCTAAGGTCATGATGAGTGATGAGTCTCTGTGTCCCCATATTCATGTGAGTATTGAAATTGAACTGTTATAAACGTAGGTTTTTGATCATCAGTGCAATAAGAAAGATATTGTTGAATATTTTGAAACTAATTTGACTAGAGGACATTGGCATTTGACTTTAGTGTTGAAGATTTCATCTCATTTATATAATTATTTAAAGTGACTAAATAAGAGTAAATCTTATTTTTCAAACTAGTCAGATATTGTTATAATTCTTTCAAAGCTTCTGTGTTACACATATTTTCTTAATTGCCATCCATTGGCTTTCAAACTAGAGCCTGCTGAGCCTGGAATCTTTTTCTAGATCCCATATCGTTCGTTGAATACTGCAGTCATCTGCGAAAGCTAACCACTGACTAGTTGGCTACCAATGAATCAACCATATGAGTTATGTAACAATTGCATGTTAGATATTTGCACAGTGGTCTAAGTATGATCAGTATAAAACAATTCACCACTTCACTTGGAAATCATGATACTCATTCAGATCAGACAGGGTCAACAAGGAGAGCCACAGAATCAGGCTCAGCGGCTCAGGCAGGCGGTAAAGAAGTTCTATTAACAGACTTAAATGCAGACAACATATTCCATTTATTATATCTCTGGACTTGCTTAATATTTTGAAAACCATTTGAATGAAACTGAATGTTGTTATTACAAACAAACAAGGTATGTGTTGCAATGTTACATGATTTTATATGATAAAGTTAGTGCAGAATCCTACACTGACATTCTACACTACCGTTACCATATAAAATCATGTAGCATTCTGTGTAGCACTGAAGCTACTGATCTACTGTAGCATGATGATTTGATGATACAATTACAATGCACTGATTATTACATTTCCATACAAACTAAGGATAATGTAGAACACAACACCATATATTACGATGTGTCATGTATATTGCTGGGGGTGGGGTGAGTTGGAAATAATTGTCAAGTAAAGCTCAGTATTCAATAACAGTCTCAGTATTCAGTCCTGTACTCCTCATGAATTTGGCTGTATGTGTCGGTTGAAAAATTAAGGAGTACCATACTCCCCACTGAAGAAAGTTATCTGGAGCACTGATGGTGAGTGTTTCTTAGTTTAAGTGACTAATATTAATTTACTTACAGTCGAATTCCCAGACTGATTAAGTGAAAAGTCTGGGTCAAGAGTATCTTATTCATTGCAACAGACAATAGACTCATTCAAATGTGAAAATCTAATCAAAATACTGAGTTTTTTTCAAGATTAGAAGTTGTAGTAGCTTCTTTGCACTCTACTGGACTGCCCTAGCCAAGACTTTGGGCTGACACGGGTATGGTGGGTGTTGCCTCCCTTTTTAACAGCCCTCTGGCATTTGTGCGGACAGATGAGGGGGTTTGGTGTGTGGTGGTGGGGTGAGGGGGTGGGGGGAGTGCAGTCTAGACCATGGAAGTTTAGCACTCTATGAGTCAGATGGCGGGACCCAAACATATGCTGGGTTCCCAGTCTCTTCACAACCTTCTCTGTCGGATGGTAGATGAGAGCTGTTTCGAGCCGAGCCTCCCATCGGAGTTTCTTGGCTGTCGAAATCCAGAGTTTATCATAATAGTACATCTGGTAAGTATTATTCGAAGTAGAATAAAAAAAGCATCCGCTTTTGTTTCTACGAGAATTAATAATACTTACCAGATGTACTATGGCCCCCTCTCAGCTGCCCCACTAAGTGGGGCTGAGCTGCTTTAGCTGTTTGTCAAGACAAATATAAGATGAATCTGACTAAAGTTGGGAATTGACTCGGTACCTGGAGGCTAATGGTAATTCCCGGACACAGTATGGGCAGGACCATGGTGAGTGTGGAGTTTTAATTGTTTATTTTGAGCTAGACTAGATAATAGACATTATCATAATAGTACATCTAAGTAGTATCAATTCTCATATAAACAAAAGCCGATGCTTTTTTTTATTCTCATGGCATCTAAATTTTGGAGGTCCCTGGGACTCTTGTGTTCTATTACAGTTTTTCCCATCCATGCTATAATTAGAATGTGCCATGGACTCATGCTAGAGTTTGTAAGTACCTTTGAGCAAAAACCTATTAAATTAATTAATATTTAAATTAGCATACAATTTTCCTGCATCCCGTGGAACTCACTGCCAGTCTGCCACTACTTTTGGGGATTCATGTTGCATTTTGTGGTTATATACCCTCAAAAAACCCTTATGAGAAGCACCACCAGTGACTCTAGGTCTCATGACCAGTAAGTGATTAAAAGGTAAGTATACAGGATTAGTAGAACACTGGGTTGGTGGGATTAGTCCCTTTTGAGAAGCCTGCCATAATGGTGGCCATTATTAGATTTTCAATGTATTGAAGCTTATGAGGATAAGGAGATTTGTGTGGCACGTTTCGTCATTCGTTGATGTATTTAAGCCAAATTTGGCAAAGCTGTTCGTTTTGGCAATATCTATTTGTGTTAACTTATGACAATAAGGTATATACATCTTAGATTACCAGAGTTATGGCTTCTATTAGATTTTCAAAGTAATGAAGCCTATCTGAAAATACATGTGTGGCACATTTTGCTAGTAGTTAATGTATTAAACCTAAACTTGGAAATCAATGGACCTTTCCATTTTTAGCTATGCCCCGCCCATCACTAGCTAAGCTCCACCCACACCTCGCCATGTTTGGATTGATCGATCCCCGAATGCCCTAGCTATCAATTTCCTGAAAACTATACAGGGAAGCTGTTGAATATTTTGTAACTAATTTGACTGGGTGCTGTTGCTGCCTATGGCAGCAACAGTGCCTAGTCAAATTAGTTTCAAAATATTCAACAGAATATTTATTAAATAGTAAAAGCAAACAATTTGTACAACAAGGCATAGACCGTCTTCAAATATGCATTCGTGACGTACTTATTGACATCATTCATGACGTCATCCATTATGATGTCATTCTACACATCGCGTAGATGATTATGAGTTTTTTATGACGTTATATGATGGGTACATACTCTGGAAAGGTGAATTGCATGTGGTATTGGTAGGATTTACAACCTTAGATTGGTCCCGATGCCAAATCTGATATAACTGCCCAGTGGCCATCATGAAAATTACTAGCATAACTTTGATCAAAATTTTTTTTTTTAATTTGATAGTTTTTTAGTGTGGTAATGACAATATATACGGTGACCATATTGGATTGCGCATTCATACACATTTTAGAGACGCATTCCCCATACCACATAAAAAGAATTCTCAATGGCAGGTGGCTATCTTCAAAACTTATTTCCTTCCAATAACTCGCTATAGCCATATTGAAAATTGGTTCCATGGAATATCTCCACACTTTTGCTTGAATGATTCATAAGTTTAGAAATCCAGATTACACATTACGTGTCCTGTGGAGAGGATTCCGTTCACAATTCGCCTGATTTCAATATCCAAAATGGCTACCAGGCATAAAATCACTCTTCGTAGCTTTGACCAATTACTTCAAAATTGTGGAATTTCTTTGTGTGACATATGGGGGAGGATTCTTATCAAAATTGGTCAAAGTGTGATTGTATAGTGTTGTATTACATGGGCAGTTACATTATTTCATTAAATGTTAGTCCAGGTGAGTAAAATAACCTGTGTTTATATTAATTTTTCAGTAATAAAAAATGCAAATTCAGCCATTGTGTACCAATGCCCATGATAGTGCTGGATCCGGTGTTGCCTTCTGAGATTAATCTTAAGAGATTACGTTATCTACACCCAATATTTGAGCCAGCAGAGCGATTGTACACAATTACCTCCCCTGTCAGTAATAAGCTGAACTACACGGTGGTTGTTTTCAAAGACAATGAAGAAGGTATGTGAAAATTATTTTTAGTGTGAAATTCTAATTTCTCTCAAATCGTGCTTGGCTGGCAGAGTAGGAGCAGCTACTCATTAATGAACACGCTAATGGCCGCACTGGCCAAAAGTGACACCTGCAGTCATCTTAAGAAATGTCTATTTGTAGACCAAGAGAAGAATATTACAGATAACATACCCATGGAATTATTAGCTGTGATACCCTTCAGTGTACATTCAAGCAAATGTGTGTTCATATTAGTCTTGAAGAATTTTGGTCATTAAAGCTTTTATTGTCCATTGGAATTAGATACTTTGACAAGTTTCTTTATTACGCCCAGGTCACACATTGACATATGGGGAAAATTGCATATTACGTACAGTAGTAGGCGGTGTGTTTAATTAGTACATTGATAATTCATTATTATTATTATTATTATTATTATTAATACAACTGCGAGACCATCTTACGGAGATTAAGCATTTGACGCAAAGATACCCTGTACTATTCATTCAAACTATACACCTGTGCAAAAGTTAAGCACCACCCTATTTTTACGCACATGCGAGGGTATATTCATGTGCTATGAAGAAAGCAATAGCATAAACATTTATGTACCCATCCATCTTAGTGCAAGAGGTAATAATGCAACTAGAGGAATGCTGATTATGATGGTGGGGAAACACTGTATGTTTTTGTTTGAACTTGAAAACGAGGCCTGAATATGGTTACGTTGACACAACTGACAACTATTGCCCTACAGTTGACACACGTGGCTAGATTGTCATTAATGGTGTCTGAAAACGAAGTTTAACATCTGTGCACGAGTTTGAGACTGTCATTATTAATACCGGGTATATCCACCTTGTGCCTGGATGACAGCCTGGACACGACGTCTCATGCTGGTTACCAACCGACTGATACGCCATTGTGGTATTCGTTGCCATTCAAGATGGAGTGCGTCTGTTAATTCCTGTAGGTTCTGCACAGGAGGATCCCTCGTTTTCACCATGTTTCCCAGAATGTCCCAGATATGCTCAATAGGGTTCATGTCAGGGCTCCTTGCTGGCCATGGTAGGGTTTCGATGGCATTCTGACGGAGGTATTCATGCACAGCTCTAGCACGATGTGGTCGGGCGTTGTCATCCATGAATATAGGGTGGGTTCCAGGTACATGATTTACAAAATGAGGGACCACAACTCTATCCAGTATGGAATCTTGATATCTTTGTCCATTTAGTGTTCCAGGTACAGTCAACAGATCCAGCTTACAATCAAATGAGATGCACCCCCATATCATAACGGAACCTCCACCAAATGGAACTTCTTCCATGATGTTACGTTGGTCGTACGCCGTGCGTCTGGACCTCCATACACGAGTTCGACCATCTGTGGCATGAAGCAGGAACCGACTTTCATCGGACCAGTGTACCCGTCTCCAGGATCTCATGTTCCAGTGTCTTCTTTCGTTGCACCACCTCAGATGCTCCTCTTTGTGGTGTGCAGTGAGGAGAGGACGTCTGACAGGTCTCCTAGCTTTCATGCCAGCAGCATACAGTCTCCTTTTGACGGTAGACATTGACACTCTATTGCGCGTTTCCCATTGCTGGCTGAGCACTCTGCTGTTGGTGAATGGAGATCTCCTAACAAGGCGTACTAGGGCTCGATCATCACGGGCAGTAGTCTTCTTCGGTCTTCCAGATCTAGGCCTGTCCTTCACCTCGTTAGTTTGCCCATGTTTTGCAATCAAACGACTGATTACAGTATGGTTAATGTTCAGCTGTCTGCCAATCTCTCTGCATGACATACCAGTGGTATGCATGCCTATGATTTGCCATTTCACACGATCACTTAACCTTCGTCTGGCCATATCGGTTCACAATCAAGAGCTAATTCTCTCTGTACAAATAAACCACGGTCATGAACACAAAATTCCTAATCTTGTCGCCTAAATCTGTATGTAATGTTCTACACCTCAAACTGGACTTTTACATAACTGAACACGTGTGCTGTTTCCCGCCACGCACGGACATCAAGCGGCGTGAAGTCATGCATGCATGTGCATTTCGTACTTGGAATTATGTCAGCTAACGCGGGGACAAAAAGTATGGCAGCCTAGTTGTACCATCATGTTTCTACGTTCTATTGGTTTTGCTGGTGCTTAACTTTTGCACAGGTGTATATATATATATTATATCTATATTATTAGAAAATGTTGTTGGTGTCGTATTATTTCCACCCATTTTTGAAAGATCATCATAGATAGTCTCTGTCTGTCTGTTTGTCTGTCTGTCTGTGTCCAAAACTCTTTAGTAGAATTCGACTAAATCGGGTATCTTTGTTACCCATATGATAACAAATTGTAATATGACATTAAATATTGGGCTCCATCTCGAAGTGAGCCATAGGTGGAGGAAAAACGTCAAACATCATTAAATTCTGGCTGTCACGTTATCACCTGAAACTTTAAGGTGGGCTTCTAGCAAATTTGTTATGTCAGTTACCCATGCTATTGTGGACTGCGACAAGACATTTATATTGGGCTACATCCCTGTGGTTGGGACACGGCATGAGGTCAAAGGTCAAATATAAACACTGACACACTATCTCCTCAGAAACAGTTTGGTGGAACTCAACCAAATTTGTTAGGTGAATTATCCTTCTGATTGCATATTGCAAAATGACATTTATATTGGGCTTCCTCCCTAGTTGGGGCAGTTAGCACAGTTAAAATGTCAAAGTTGATGAACGTGTGGTTTCACATCAAGAGTATACTTACCTCCCTAATACTTTTGATATTGCTAAATATCGGCTTTCACTCAATAAAACACTCAGATTAAAAACAGTTAGGTGCCCCTACTGGGCAGGGAGTCAGAGGTAGTCCGGCGGATGCTCGCCCCACCACCGCGCATGCGCCGACTACTACTTCCTCTTTGCTCATTTATTGGCAAAGGGTTACATGCGGTTTTGTGTTCTCTATACTTTTCTGCGCGTTACCTTGTTTTTTACTCACATTTGACGATTCTTGTACGGTGGAAGCATGTCGGAAAGGGAGGATTCGCCTTTAGAAGGAGCGGGATCTCTTTATCAGGTGAATTCTTTGATATGCTAGCGTGTTTTGTCCCGGTTTAATGTATTTCCGGGACTCGCGCTTACCGTGATTAGCGCCTGATTATGTTGGTTTTTTACAACATGGTGCTTTATATGTCTCATTTCTCTTTGTGTTTTGTCCACAGGTATCGCATAGACGCTTTGATGGACTTCTCGGCACAAGAGGATATGTTTTATCTCCACCACGGTTCCATTTCCTACTAATACTGTTAGGTTATCTAACCAAAAATTCTATGTTCAGTGAGTTGGAGGCCTGTTATAAAGGTCTTCTCACTTTGCCCTCTTGCTCCAATTCCTTCCCCTTAGGTGGAGAGGATGTAGAGGCGTACTATGGTGGAGTTCTCCGGTTCATCACGTTGGATGGTTTGTCTATACAAGGGTCAGGTATCTAATTATTGATAAACAAAAGGGGAGATAATTTCCTTTTTTGCCAATGCTAGAATTGGAAGGAGTTATCTCTGTATATCTGATTGTTGTGTACTCGAAATGCCAATTCAACGGAAATGTTCCGGTTACTTATACAATTCGTTCTTGCACTTGGTGCTTGTTGCGGATCGATTAATTTGGTCACGAGAGTGATGACGTCATAATCGGCCTTGGCCTTTTATTAACAATTAACGTTTTGTCCATGGCTGGTTCTTCTTGATTTCCGATCTTGATGATCCTGTCCCTCTCTTTTTAGTTGGTTTTGAGTTCGCTAACCTTAACTATCTTGCTCATTGTCCCTGTCCTTTGTCCTGTTTCAGAGACCTGGTTGCCCGTCCTGCGGGAGGTTTCTTAAAAGCCGCTTCGTTCCGCACTTGTGCTTCAGCTGCAGTCCCTGTGGACCGTTGCTGAAGTGCGACGTATGTAAGCAGTGGGGGGGCGAATTAATGTCTGATTTTCTCGCATTGCAGGCAAGGGAGAAGGTGATGGAGGAAGAGAGGAAGAAGAAGGAAAAAGTTTGTAAGAAGGGTAAGAAGAAGGCCTCATCCGCGGTGGATATGGAGGCCTTCAGGTCCGAAATGTTGCAAGAGATGCAGAGGACAATAAAGGATCTGGTCCCAGAGTTGCTTCGTGGCATGCTCCCTGGGCCAGCTCCTTTGTTGTCCTCGGCATCTGCTTACGAGCAGGTGATCCCCGCCTCTGAATCCGGTCTCTTTAGGTCCGGTCCGGTTGTGGATTCAGAGGTGGCCCCTTTGTTGGGGGTAGTCCAAGGCCCTGGCAGCAGGCATGGCGCCGCGCCGAGGGGCCGTGGACAGCGGTTGTTGCTGGGACCCGCGGTCTGCTCATCAGACCCCGGGTATCCGCGCGCCGAAGGTGTCAAACCCTCCTATGGCACCTTTCCTGGCCAGTCCGGGTTAGCTCTCTTTGCTGACCCGGAGTCTAATCTTTCTGGCCAGGAAGAAGAGGATCTCCTGCTGGGGTCGCCTTCTGAGGACGTGGCCATGGAATACGACGTCTGTGCACCCCTCGCGGGGAATGCAGGCGACGTGTTCCATGGTTCTACTCACGCAGGAGTAGATTTCACGGTCCAGAGGGTGTCCCCGGGCGGTGCTGTTGACCACGGATACCGCATACCTCGGCTTGCCGATGGTATTGCTGGTGCTGGTCAGACCCGTGGTAGAGCGGTGTTTACCCCACGCTCTGCCACGGCGCCTGCTCCTGGTCAGGCCGCGGAATTTAGCATGCCTGCTCTCTCGGGCCCGCATGCTTTTCCAGGCTTGCCAGGGGTATCAGCTTACCCACCGTCGACATCAACTGCGAGTGCTCTGGAGGAAGACGAAGGCCCTCGTCTAGTAGAGCGCTCGCAGTTAGCCACGGAGGAGGATTGGTCGGACGCTTGCCAGTGGCTGGTAAGTGTTCGGCCCGATCTACCCGTGGAGCTGCCGGCTAGCCAGCGTGACCATAGGCCGTGGTTAGCTGGTAGGCCGGCGGCTACCGCTATGCCATCTCTGCCGCTTGCTGAGCATGTCGTGGACATGTTCGAAGCGGCAGAGGCGTCCATTAAGGTGAATGGACGTCTCGCGAAGGCCCCTCGCGAGGTGGCGAAGCGGTGCCGCATCGTGCCCCTGGATTACCAGCGGTACGGTGTGGTGCCGAAGCCAAGCGTTGATGATCGCGCGGCTTTGGGCGAAGATGCGCGGCCGGGCTCCCGTTCTGACACGGGAGTCTTGTGCTCGAACGCGTTGCGTTCGGCAAATGCCGCGCTGCGGGATGCGGAGGAGAGTGGGAGGGCGTCGATTGCCGCTCTGTCCCACGTCTCCCAGCTGCTACAGGGGGTGGTAGCGGCTTCCGCATCACGCCAACCAAGCCCGGTAACAGTCCAGAGAGCCATTCAGGATGGTATCAACCTGGCTTTGGACTGTTTGACGCGGGCGGTAACCAGAAGTGTCCGGGCGAGGCGCACGTTTGCGCTTGACAATCTGTGCCCGTCCCAGGACCTGTATAATAGGCTGCTGCGGACGCCTATGACAGGTCCTGGTCTCTTTGGAGGTGAGGGATGCAGGCACCTCCAGGAGACGGTCACTCTGGTTAATAACCAGAGGGCGCTGCGGGAACAATTTGAGGTGCTCCGGCGGGAGCGTGTTCGCGCGGCACCCCCTGCGTATCGTCCTCTGCAGGCTCGAGGTGGTGCTGGCCAGGTCAGAGGCCAGCCACCGTCGCAACGTAGGCCTAGGCCACGGGCGATTCGGCCAGCAGCGAGGGGGGGCGCAGGCTCCCCAGCCGCACCCAGCCAGACAGCCGCCCGCGCACCGTGGTGCGCGCGGCGCTGGGCGGGGCGCGCGGGGATCTGGTCGCGGTAATCGGGCCTGATGGCCTGGTTACCGCGGTGGGAACCACTCCGGTGTTTCAGGCCGAGAGAACAGTGCCACTCTGGCCCTCCTTATGTCCACCTCTATCCCTAGGTGGACCGGTGGGCGGCCGTTTGGCCGCCCGCTTGCCAGAGTGGAAGCGGTTGACTCAGGACCGTTTAGTCTTGCGATGGCTTTCGGTCGGGTATCGTCCCGACTGGGTGACAGGCCCGCCATCGCGACTGTCTCTCGCGCCGATCTGGACTCCCATTCCACGGGATCCGGATCAGAGGTTGTGTATAGAGGAGGAAATAAATTCCCTCATACTAAAAGAAGCCATTCAGCCGGCACAGAGGTGCCCGGGCTTCTATTCAACCCTGTTCTTGGTAACAAAAAACACCGGAGGGTGGAGGCCGATTCTCAACCTCAAGCCGTTGAACAAGTTCATCGAGACACCCAGTTTCAAGATGGAGACTGTGCGCTCGGTGTTGGCGGGGTTAGAGCGAGGAATGTGGACAGCGTCGATAGATTTGAAAGATGCTTATTTCCACATTCCCATAGAGAGGAGTTTCCGTCGCTTCCTGAGATTTGCATTTCAGGGCCGGCGGTGGGAATTCAGGGTGTTACCCTTCGGAATTTCCACGGCTCCTCGGGTCTTCACCCGTGTGGTTCTCGCGATCACTGCATACCTCCGCAGGAGAAGCATAGCAGTCCACACGTACATAGACGACTGGCTGTTGAAAGCACACACCCGGGAATCGTTGTCAGCCAATCTGGAGATTGTTTTGAAAATTCTCTCGGACTTGGGCTGGGTGATCAATTTCCCGAAATCAGAGCTAACTCCATCCCAGAAGTTTGTTTACCTGGGCATGTTCTTCGATCTGGAGACGGGGTATGTGTACCCCACTCAGGAGAGGGTTCAAATACTCATCTCGGTAATTCAGTCGGTGTGCGACAGTCGTCATGTCCTGGCACGGGTTTACTTGAGAATGCTGGGCTTGATGGTTTCTTTGGAACCAGTCATTCCACAGGCCGCCTTGCGCAGGCGTCCGATCCAGTTGTTTCTCATGACACAGTGGACCCAGAGTTCAGGTTCGCTGGACTCGAACGTGTCGGTGTTGGCGCCTCTGATTCACCACCTGCAATGGTGGTTGAATACAGAGAATCTCTTGCCGGGGGTTTTGCTAACCCCTCCCCACCCTCAGGTGACTGTGTATACAGATGCATCGATGGAGGGGTGGGGAGCTTGTCTGGAAGAGTCCACAGTATCAGGGCTTTGGGATCTGGATCAGTCCAAGGAACATATCAATCTACTAGAGCTAAGAGCAGTAGTCCTGGGCCTGGAACATTTCTTACAGAAAGTTCAGGGCAAGATTGTTCTAATTCGTTCAGACAACTCAACAGTAGTGACTTACATAAACCGCCAGGGCGGAACGAAGTCGCCCAGTCTCTGTATGATGACATGGAAACTGCTTTGTTGGTGCCTGGATCATGGGATCACCTTGAAAGCAGTTCATATTCCGGGGAGGTTAAATCTGCTAGCAGACTCATTGAGCCGAAGGATGAGTGTTTTACCCACGGAATGGCAACTAAATCAATGTGTGGCGGATCGTCTGTTCGACCATTGGGGGAAACCCAACATAGATTTGTTCGCGATGAAGAAGAATGCGAAGATGACGACGTACGTCTCTCCGATTCCAGACCCAAGCGCTTTCGCAACAGATGCGTTAGCTATCAGCTGGGAGGGAATGTATGCATACGCATTCCCCCCAGCAATCCTGATTCCAAAGGTGCTTCAGAAAATCAGGCAGCAGGAGTGCCAAGTGCTTCTGATCGCCCCGGATTGGCCAAGCCGATCGTGGTATACGGATCTGCTGGACCTTCTGGTCTGCAATCCGGTTCCGCTGCCTCTGATGGACAACCTTATCTTCCAGGGCAAGGCCCTTCACGACAATCCGTCAATGTTCCGATTGACTGCGTGGATGTTGTCAAGGAATCTAGAATTAAGGAGGGCTTTTCTGAGCAAGCGGCCATGTTTATGGCCAAAGCCAGGAGGGGGTCAACCTCCAGAGCATATAATTATAAAATCAACAGATTTGCAGAATGGTGCTCAAAAAGATGTATTGATCCAATGGAATCATCTATTCAGGTAGTGGCTGATTTCCTCTGTCACCTATATGATGCCTATAGCCTCAAGCCTAACTCTATTGCTGGTTATAAGTCAGCTTTAATGACTGTTATTCCTTGCTTGGCTAATAGGGGGAGTGATGAAGTAAGTACATTAAATGTATTAATTAAAGGCATGGGCAATCTAAGACCAAGGAATCCTCCACTGATTCCGTCTTGGAGTTTATCACTGGTGCTCCAGGTACTAGGTGATAAGCCTTTTGAACCACTTAGTTCCATTTCTATGAAAATGTTAACTCTTAAAACTGTATTTTTAATTGCTGCGGCCTCGGCGAGGCGTAGGAGTGAAATTCACGCCTTATCAGCCGAGGTTGACCGTTTTGTGGTTACAGGGGAAGGCCTTAAGCTTCTACCTAGGATTAATTTCTTGTCTAAAAATCAGTCATTGAAATATCCAGGTCAACCTATTTTTTTGCCATCTTTAACTAGATATGATCCTAATTCTAAAGTATGGTGCCCCGTACGGGCGCTGCTCCGGTACAAACAGCGTACTTCGGAGTGGCGTACCGACCAGTCAGCGTTATGGTTGTCATATATTGAACCCCATGGTAGGGCGTCTAAGGACACCATTTCTAGGTGGATTGTGGAATGTATTCAATTTTGTCACAAATCCGCCACCGAGCGACAGGTTGACGTGGCCAAGGCTCACAGTGTCCGCGGTGTCGTGACATCCACTGCCCTTTTTAATGGGGTCCCTGTGGATGATATTATGTCAGTGGCTCAGTGGCACTGTGAGTCAAGTTTTACAGACCATTACCTCCGTGACACCTCTAACCCTCTCGCCTTGTCGATTTTGAAACAATAACCGCTTTATGTTTGTGAAGAGTGCCTCCGCATTGCTTATATACTTCGCCATTCAGCGACGGTGACAACCACTTGTCGGGACTGTATCATCCTTCTCTACTGGATTCATGATGACAGCTTCCTAGTACAACAAGGTCAGTCTTGTTCATGTGTTGTTCATTGTTTTGTATTGTCACGTTACCCAGTGTTATTAATATGGTGATGGTTTATGTGGGTTGTGGTTCTTTAGAGAGAGTATACGAAAATGGAGCCTTTTCGTCTCTGTCCTATAGTACTTAGCACTAGTACGAAGAGAGCGTGTAGGACATTGAGGTCATTTAATCTTCCTCCCAAGGGAGGGGGGGGAGCGCATATGACAAATCGGTCATCTCTCAGGCATCGGTTGTGTTATCCGATGGTTTATCAAATCCTGACTGTGTTTTCACACAGTTTCAGACGTCATAAGTGCCTTAAACGCTTGAAAGCGTATAGGGAAGAGCTGGTCTTTTGACCTCGCCTCCCTCCCGCCAGATTCACTTTCGAATTCTGGCAATATCAAAAGTATTAGGGAGGTAAGTATACTCTTGATGTGAAATAAACGAAATCTAGGATTTCTTTTTTCACGAGAGAGTTGATACTTACCTCCCTAGATACTGACCCGGCCTCTCCGCCCCACAGAGGCTCGGTCTTCAGGCTCTTGGTAGTTGCATGTGTTAGCCAATAAATGAGCCAGAGGAAGTAGTAGTCGGCGCATGCGCGGTGGTGGGGCGAGCATCCGCCGGACTACCTCTGACTCCCTGCCCAGTAGGGGCACCTAACTGTTTTTAATCTGAGTGTTTTATTGAGTGAAAGCCGATATTTAGCAATATCAAAAGTATTAGGGAGGTAAGTATCAACTCTCTCGTGAAAAAAGAAATCCTAGATTTCGTTTAATTTGCAATGGTGGTCGATCGACTGCACACATGTTCTAGTTTCATTTTCTTTTAAATCATAACATAAAATGATTTTAAATTAAATAATTTACAAGTGATAATTTTTTTCTGTAGATTTTACATACTACCTGAAATTTTCCATTGCTATTTCCTCTTCAGTTGCCAAGATTGTCAATACGACACAGTATATTATCGTCAGACGTATCAATCACACTGTAAACATGGCCCATATCGTGAGTAAAGCACTATACTTATTTAATATGTAAAGTAGTTAACATGTTTACAACTTGTAGGTATGCTAAATTAATGCTATCATGTCTGTATGCATTGAGTTAGTGGATATTTTCACTGCAGCTGCCACATGTCTCTGTGAGTCATCATATTGTAGCTGTATCAGTAACCTGGCATAATGCCTTGAGTTCTGTTCTTGCAGAACCCTTGAAGCATATGCTATGACAAGCCCACATAAGGGCAGTATCCATTAGGATGTTACATATTGGGCCCAGATCAAGTTAGTCATCAATGGAGGATCCACTTTTAGCTATGCCCTACCCATCTCTAGATGAATTCTGCCCATGCTTTGCGTGTGTTCAATGTCAACACATGCTAGGCGTGGGTTGAGCTTAGCTAGAAATTGGCGGGGCCTGGCTAGAAATGGATCTTTCTATCGTGTAATGATGAATTGTTTAGCTGCAGTTGTTAGGATGGCTCAATATATTTGTGATGTTTTAGAGTTGGGTATATTTAACTGGTTTATCATTTCAGTGTTCATCCTAAATTTATCTCTTTATTAGCCGTGAGTAATGTCCATTTGCAGGGCAAGAGAAATTTTTTGTTTTTTAATGTATCAATGAGAAATCCAGTGGTAAGTGGTAAAAATAGTCTTCTCTTGGCATGCAGATGTTCATCAACTAAGCTAGAACGTAACACTTTACTAGTCAAATTTGGTCTAGAAAATCAAAATACTTGGTTATTGAATGTCCATTTGCAAGCTAATAGAAGACTATTCACAAAATTTTAGCATTGGAATGACTGGATCCATTATCGAGACTGTGTATTGGTCAACCATTTATGCATATGATCATACATGCCAATTGCTATGTTACCAATGTCCTTCAACCACTATGAGGCTCATCAGGTGTATGATTACAGTATTATTTTCTGACAAGATGATGACGATGACGGCTATGATGATGATGATGATGATTCTATTTTTTGAGTGTTTGTGTAAGAATAATGGTTAATGTTATTGTTTATGTCTCGCCTGTGAAGCACATGTGACACATAATTTATCACTTTTCTGACGATGACAGCAGTGGCAATGACAATGTTAATAATTCAGGTTTGGTTTATCCTATTGAAACTAAACATGGCTGGTTATGCTGTTAGGAAGCAGCATAATGACATTGAAGTCAAAGTTGAATGACACTCTGACCTTAGTGCAAAAACTGCCAAAAAAAAAGAAAGACACGCAATACATTTAATAATGGGTATTCCTGTTTATCTTTCAGACGAGTGATTGGACGGCTGAACACAGTGTACTTCTGGATGACCTAATTATAATGTCTGGATTTCCACATCAGTATAAAAAGGATGAACTTTTTGAGAAGATTCCAGATAAATATCGCTCAACTGTAGAAAAGGTAGCTTTATTACAAACAGTTAAACCTGCTTTAATAATCTTCTAATTGTTAAACCAATACAGAGGTCAGTTTTGGCCAGCTTGATCATTAAAAGAGTAATACGGCTTTAACCTTTTCCCACCGCTGTTTACCAGGTAATCACCCTCTGTTGACTATTATCACAATGATATGTTACAGAGTTAGAAGAAAAGCTGCTGTTATATTTTGTAAACATTGTTGTTGAAATCTGTTGCTGTGTTAGACATAAACATCTTACGCCAACATCATTTATCATATGAACTGGAATGGAATTTAGCAATGTATAATTTCAGTCATCTAAGCGATAATACTAATTTTTTCTCCAATGTTAATCAACAAATGGTTATGATCCTGAAGCTTTTTAACACCTTTTGTTTGGGTCAGGGTCATAACTACAATCCTTGATTAAATGCACATATTTTTATTTAAATCGTACGGATAAATGTTAAGAACCGTTGCAGGTGAGAAAAACCCGCCAGCTCCTACTGTTGTTGCATAGTCATCCACCCTCCATCTGACCTACTGTTTAATGATTTTGAGGATAGTGCATTTATATTGCGCTGAGTGCCGTGCGATTGCATGCTCTAAGCGCTGTGCATCACAGGATGGTGGGGCAACATTTTAGATTCAAATATGCACAGCAGTAGAGAATCATTGGAGGTCTGTAGCATGACCCTGATAGCATGGTAACGATGTATGATGGCATGGATCATGTAACTAACTGAATGGCTCACAGTTATGTTTAGCTGGTAACCCTGTGACACTCATTACACAATCATTAATGCTACTTCTGTCTATTTTGCTATTTCAGTTTGATCTGTATTCTGATGATGGTATGGCTGTGTTGCGTGTTCCGCAGAAAGCTGATTTTGATGCGCTGATTAAGGTACAGTCAGTACTGAAATCTGACACACTTCTATAGATAATATATACAAAGATGTCTGGAACATTTACTTATTATGGTGGCCTGGAGCCATGGTACAAAGATTTCTTTTTTCAATTTTATAAAGCTCTTGGCCTATGTATCTTCATTGATGTTTTATACTGGAACCAATGTTAGATAAATTGTTACCCAACACAGGCCAAATGGATATTTCACTTCAAGAGTATACTTACCTCCCTAATACTTTTGATATTGCTAAATATTGGCTTTCACTCAATAAACACTCAGATTTAAAACAGTTAGGTGCCCCTACTGGGCAGGGAGTCAGAGCGTAGTCTGGCGGATGCCAGCCCCACCACCGCGCATGCGCAGACTAGCACTTCCTCTTTGCTAGATTATTGGCAAAGAGAACACACATGTTTTTTGAGTCATAAGCTTTTCTTGCTCTTTAACGTTTTTATTGGTGTTATTTTGGAAGTGATAAGACCTGATTTGGATGGCGGGAGGATACACTTCGCCACAGGAGGACGTTGGACCTTTAAATCAGGTGACTTCTAGTAAAATTAGCGAGTTTTCTTCCCGGTGTATTGTGTTTCCGGGACTCGCGTTTACCGTGATAAGCGCCTTAGTTAGTTGGTTTAGGTCAACTTGGTGCTACCTAGGACTAATTTCTCTTTCTGTTTCTGTCCACAGGTCTGTATGACGCTAGGTTGTGACGTCACAGTTGCAGAGAGTTAGTTTTCTCTCCACCATGGTTCCATTTCCTACTAACACTGTTAGGTTATCTAACCAAATGAAAATTTATGTCCAGTGAGTTGGAGGCCTGGTATAAAGGTCTTCTCACTTTGCCCTCTTGATCCAATTCCTTCCCCATGAGGTGGAGAGAGTTAAGAGGCGTGCAGATGGTGGAGTTTCCGGTTCGTCACGTTGGATGGTTTGTCTATACAAAGTGTCAGGTATCTAGTTATTGATAATGTGGTGATGTTAATTATTGTAAACAAACAAAGGGAGATAATTAACATTTTTGCCAGAAAAGAGTTATCTATATGTATCTGATGGTTGTGTAGTCAACTTATCCATTCAGCATACAATTCGTCCTTGCACTTGGATGTTTTGTTGGGATCGAATTTTTCCTGTCACGGGATTAATGACGTCATAATCGGCCTGGCTATGTATTTATTAGCAATTCAAGCGCTATGCTGGTTTTTGATGTATATTGATCTTTAAGATCGTTTCCTTCTCTTTGAGTTGGATTGAGTTTCTAAGCTTAACTAGTTGCTCATACTCCTTGTCCTTTGCCCTGTTTCAGGGACCGGGTTGCGCGTCCTGTGGACGTTTTATGCATGTAAAGTTCTGGCCGCATCTGTGTTATCGATGTAGCCCTTGTGGTCCATTGATTAATTGTGACATATGTAAGCACTGGGGGGGCGAGTTAATGTCCAAATTCTTGTGCTGCTTACAGGCGACGGACAAGGTGGTAGAGGAGGAGAAGAAGAAGAAGCGGAAACGAGAGGTTGTAAGTAGGAAGGGTAAGGGGAAGGTCTCGTCCGCGGTGGATATGGAGACCTTCCGGACCGAGATGTTGGGAGAGATGAAGAGGACAATAAAAGATTTGGTTCCAGGGTTGCTTCGTGGCATGCTTCCTGGACCAGATCCTTTATTGTCCTCATCATCGGCTTCGGAGCAGGTAATCCCCGCCTCTGGATCGATTTTCCTTAGTCCGCTTCCGTTGTCCGACGATTCAGAGGTGGCCCCATTAGAGGGGGCGTTCCACGACCCTGGCAGCAGGCTTATTGCCGCGCCGATAGGGGACCGTGGACGGTTGTCGCTGGAACCCGCGGGCTGCTTTTCAGTCCAGGGGTATCCGCACGCCGCGGTGGCCAGTACCTCCTATGGCACCGTTCCTGGTCAGCCCGGGTTAGCTCTCTTTGCTGACCCGGGGTCTAATCTTTCTGACCAGGGTGATGAGGATTACCTGCTAGGGTCGCCGTCTGACGACGTGGACATGGATGAAGACGTTTGTGCACCCCTCGCGGGGAATACAGGCGCTTTTTTCCACGGTATTACTCACCCTGGAGTAAGGTCCGCGGTTCAGGTGGTGGCCCAGGGCGCTGCTGATGGCCAGCGGTACCGCATACCTCGGCTTGCCGAGAGTGTAGCTGGTGCTGGCCGGGCCCGTGGTGGGGCTATATATACCCCGCGCTCTACCGCGGTGCCTGCTCCTGGTCAAACCAGTGATATTCTCATGCCGGTGCTGTCAGGCCCGCATGTTTTCCCTGGCTTGCCAGGTGTATCAGCGTACCCGCCGTCAAGCTCTACTGCTTGCGCTCAGGAGGAAGACGAAGGACCCCGTCTTGTAGAGCGCTCGCAGTTAGCCACGGAGGAGGATTGGTATGACGCTTGCCAGTGGTTGGTGAGCGTTAGGCCTGATCTGCCCGTGGAGCAGTCGGCTAGCCACCGTGTTCACATGCTGTGGTTAGCTGGGAAACCAACTGCTAACGCTATGCCTTCTCTGCCGCTGGCGGAGCATGTCGTTGACATGTTCAAGGCGGCGGAGTCGTCCATTAACACGAGTGGACGTCTCGCGAAGGCCCCTCGCGAGGTGGCCAGGCGTTGTCGCATCGTGCCCCTGGACTACCAGCGGTACGGTGTGGTACCCAAGCCCAGCGTGGATGACCGCGCGGCTTTGGGTGAGGATACGCGGCCAGGCTCCCGTTCTGACGCGGGGGTCTTGTGCGCGAACGCGTTGCGTTCGGCGAATACCGCGTTGCGTGATGCGGAGGAGAGTGGGAGGGCTTCGATTGCCGCTCTGTCCCACGTCTCCCAGCTGTTACAGGGGGTAGTAACGGCATCCGCATCGCGCCAGCCAGGCCCGCTCGCGGTCCAGCGAACCATCCAGGATGGTATTAACCTGGCGCTGGACTGTATGACGCGGGCGGTGACCAGGAGTGTCCGGGCAAGACGCACATTTGCCCTGGATAATCTGTGCCCGTCTCAGGACCTGTATAATAGGCTACTCCGTACGCCTATGACGGGTCCTGGTCTTTTTGGAGGTGAGGGATGTCGCCACCTCCAGGAGACGGTCACCCTGGTGAATAACCAGAAGGCGCTGCGCGAACAGTTTGAGGTGCTGCGTCGTGCTAACGTTCGCGCCGCGGCCCCTGCGTGTCGTCCCCTGCAGGCTCGAGGTGGTGCTGGCCAAGTCAGAGGCCAGCCGCCGTCGCAGCGCCGGCCTCGGCCGCGTGCGATTCGGCCAGCAGTGAGGGGGGCGCAGGCTCCTCAGCCGCCGTCAGCCAGGCAGCCGCCCGTGCACCGAGGTGCGCGCGGGGCGGGGCGGGTCGCGCGAGGATCTGGGCGTGGTTATCGTTCCTGACAGGGCGCTTACCGCGGTAAGGACCACGCCGGTGTGTATGGCGACGGAGACAGTGCCGCTCTTGCATGCCTTGTGTCCACCGCGGTCCCTATGTGGACCGGTGGGAGGCCGGCTAGCCGACCACATGCAAGAGTGGGAACGGTTAACTCAGGACCGTTTAGTCTTGCGATGGCTTTCCGTGGGGTATCATCCAGAGTGGATGACAGGCCCGCCGTCGCGACTGTCTCTGGTGCCAATCTGGACTCCCATTCCGAGAGATCCAGATCAAAGGTTGTGTATCGAGGAGGAGATAAATTCCCTCGTACAAAAAGGAGCTATTCAGCCGGCACAAAGGTGTCCGGGCTTCTATTCAACCCTGTTCTTGGTAACAAAACGCACCGGTGGGTGGAGACCGATTCTCAACCTCAAGCCATTGAACAAGTTCATCGAGACGCCCAGTTTCAAGATGGAAACGGTGCGCTCGGTGTTGGCGGGGTTGGAGAGGGGGATGTGGACGGCGTCGATAGATTTGAAGGACGCTTATTTCCACATCCCCATCCACAGGAGTTTCTGTCGCTTCCTGAGATTTGCATTCCAGGGCAGACAGTGGGAATTCAGGGTGTTGCCCTTCGGAATTTCCATGGCTCCTCGGGTTTTCACCCGTGTGGTTCTTGCGATCACAGCATACCTCCGCAGGAGAAGCATAGCAGTCCACACGTACATAGACGACTGGCTGTTGAAAGCGCACACCCGGGAAAGTTTGTCCGCCAATCTGGAGATTGTTTTGAAAATTCTCACAGACTTGGGCTGGATGATCAATTTCCCAAATTCAGAGCTGACTCCATCCCAGAAGTTTGTTTACCTGGGGATGTTCTTCGATCTGGAGACAGGATATGTTTATCCTACTCAGGAGAGGGTTCAAATACTCATCTCGTTGATTCAGTCAGTGTGCGACAGTCGTCATGTCCTGGCACGGGTTTACTTGAGAATGCTGGGGTTGATGGTTTCGTTGGAACCAGTCATTCCTCAGGCCGCCTTACGCAGGCGGCCGATCCAGTTGTTTCTCATGACACAATGGACCCAGAGTACAGGTTCGCTGGACTCGAATGTGTCAGTGTTGGCGCCTCTGATTCACCACCTGCAATGGTGGTTGAATACAGAGAATCTCTTACCGGGGGTTTTGCTAACCCCTCCCCACCCTCAGGTGACTGTGTATACAGATGCATCGATGGAGGGCTGGGGAGCTTGCCTGGAAGAATCCACGATATCAGGGCTTTGGAATCTGGAACAGTCACAGGAACATATAAATCTACTGGAGCTAAGAGCAGTAGTCCTGGGCCTGGAACATTTCTTACAGAAAGTTCAGGGCAAGATTGTTCTTATTCGTTCAGACAACTCAACAGTTGTGACTTACATAAACCGCCAGGGCGGAACGAAGTCGCCCAGTCTCTGTATGATGACATGGAAACTGCTTTGTTGGTGTCTGGATCACCAGATTACCTTGAAAGCAGTTCATATTCCGGGAAGGTTAAACCTGCTAGCAGACTCATTGAGCCGAAGGATGAGTGTTTTACCCACGGAATGGCAACTAAATCAATGTGTGGCGGATCGTCTGTTCGACCATTGGGGGAAACCCAACATCGATTTGTTCGCAACGAAGAAGAATGCGAAGATGACGACGTACGTCTCTCCGATTCCGGATCCAAGCGCTTTCGCAACAGATGCGTTAGCTATCAGCTGGGGGAGAATGTATGCATACGCATTCCCTCCAGCAATCCTGATTCCAAAAATTCTTCAGAAAATCAGACAAGAGGAATGCCAAGTGCTTCTGATCGCCCCGGATTGGCCAAGCCGATCATGGTATACGGATCTGCTGGACCTTCTGGTCTGCAATCCGGTTCCTCTGCCTCTGATGGACGATATTATCTTCCAGGGCAAGGCCCTTCACAACAATCCGTCAATGTTCAGATTGACTGCGTGGATGTTGTCAAGGAATCTAGAATTAAGGAGGGCTTTTCTGAGCAAGCAGCCATGTTTATGGCCAAAGCCAGGAGGGGGTCAACCTCCAGAGCATATAATTATAAAATCAACAGATTTGCAGAATGGTGCTCAAAAAGATGTATTGATCCAATGGATTCATCTATTCAAGTAGTAGCTGATTTCCTCTGTCACCTCTATGATGCCTATAGCCTCAAGCCTAACTCTATTGCTGGTTATAAGTCAGCATTAATGTCTGTTATTCCTTGCTTGGCTAAGAGGGGAAGTGATGAAGTAAATACATTGAATGTATTAATTAAAGGCATGGGCAATCTAAGACCAAGGAATCCTCCTGTGATTCCGTCTTGGAGTTTATCGCTAGTGCTTCAAGTACTAGGTGATAAGCCTTTTGAACCACTTAGTTCCATTTCTATGAAACTATTAACACTGAAGACTGTGTTTTTAATTGCTGCGGCCTCGGCTAGGCGTAGGAGTGAGATTCATGCCTTATCAGCCGAGGATGACCGTTTTGTGGTTTCAGGGGAAGGCCTTAAGCTGCTACCTAGGATTAATTTCTTGGCTAAAAATCAGTCGTTGAAATATCCAGGTCAACCTATTATTTTGCCTGCTTTAACTAGATATGATCCTAATTCTAAAGCATGGTGTCCCGTCCGGGCGCTGCGCCGGTACAAACAACGTACGGCGGCATGGCGCACCGACCAGTCAGCGTTATGGTTGTCATATATTGAACCCCATGGGAGGGCTTCTAAGGACACCATTTCCAGGTGGATTGTGGAATGCATTCAGTTTTGCCATAAATCCGCCACCGGGAAGCAGGTTGACGTGGCCAAGGCTCACAGTGTCCGCGGCGTAGTGACATCCACGGCCCTATTTAATGGGGTCCCTGTGGATGATATTATGTCGGTGGCTCAGTGGCACTGTGAGTCAAGTTTTACAGACCATTATCTCCGTGACACCTCTAATCCTCTCGCCTTGTCGGTTTTGAAAAAAAATAAATCGGTTTATATTTTTTGAGGTGATTTCCTCATTACTTATATATATCACAATTAATTTATGGAAACACCCACTTTTTTGGGCCTGCATCAGTCTTTACCGATGGGAAGATGATGTCAGCAGCCATTTTCAACAAGGTCAGTCTTGTTCATGTGTTGTCCGTTGTTGATTGTATTGTCACGATTACCCGTTATTAATATGGTGATGGTTTGTGTATTTGTGTGGTTCATTGTTGAGAGTTACGAAAATGGAGCTTTTTCGTCTCTGTCCTGTAGTACATGGCACTTGTACGTAGAGAGCGTATAGGACATTGAGGTCAGTCGACTCTTCCTCCCAGGAAGGAGGGGGGGGAGCGCATATGACATTCGGTCATCTCTCATACATCGGTCGTGTTATCCGATGGTTAGTCAAATCCTGACTGTTTTTTCTTACAGTTTCAGAAGTTTAAGTGCCTTAAACGCAGAAAAGCGTATAGGGATGAGCTGGTCTTTTGACCTCGCCTCCCTCCCGCCAGATTCACTTTCGAATTCTGGCAATATCAAAAGTATTAGGGAGGTAAGTATACTCTTGAAGTGAAATAAACGAAATCTAGGATTTCTTTTTTCACGAGAGAGTTGATACTTACCTCCCTAGATACGGACCCGGCCTCTCCACCCCACAGAGGCTCGGTCTTCAGGCTCTTAATAGTTGCATGTGTGTCAGCCAATAATCTAGTCAGAGGAAGTGCTAGTCTGCGCATGCGCGGTGGTGGGGCTGGCATCCGCCAGACTACGCTCTGACTCCCTGCCCAGTAGGGGCACCTAACTGTTTTAAATCTGAGTGTTTATTGAGTGAAAGCCAATATTTAGCAATATCAAAAGTATTAGGGAGGTAAGTATCAACTCTCTCGTGAAAAAAGAAATCCTAGATTTCGTTTAAACCACATTAACAGTAGTGTCAGAGGATCAACTATATAGGTTACGGTAGTCACTAAGTGCATTTAGAAGACAGCGCAAAGCCGTGAGTCAGCATCTCCCTTGAGTGCATTCTAGTTAATCATTATGTTCCCTGGCCTGTGGTTAGTGTATGGGTGTAGGTTTTCCTGTCACCATTAACAAAATTATGGTTGGAGTGATCCTAACAACAGTCTAACACATTTTAGAATATTTAGATCATTACATGTGACAAATTCCACCCAATCTTTACTTTGCCTTTCTTCTGGCTATGACATTGATATTTGATCTGAACTTTTTCCACATTAAGAAAGACGGCAGATATTTTTAACCCGAACCACACTGATGTCAGAATTTTAAATTTTCATATTAAATTTTTTAATGACCTGGTGTAGTTTTTTCAACAAGTTTGATAGATGATGGTGCTGTCGAAGACAGCAACATCATCCACCAAAATTGTTGAAAAATGTACACCAGTTTCTTTGCTATTGACAAAGTAAAAGATGGACTATTGACATCAGAGTGGTACCGGTTATTTCTGTAAAATTCTTATTTCTTATTGGTATAATGTATTGTTGTATGTTTATTATATCTTGTTCAGGAAACCAATTGGACTATTGATAGCAAAACTCCCACATTGCATGCTGCTAACTTGGTCTGGGATCTGAACACTGTAAGTGTTTGACATTAATAGAAGCATCCATTTCTAGCTATGCCTCACCAATTTGTAGCTATCCTCTGCCCACGTCTTGCGCTTGTTGGTATCGATATATAAAAACTTTTAAGACTGAATTTCCAGAATACCAATTTCAAAGTAAAAATACAGGTAAGCTATTGAATATTTTGAAATTAATTTTATGGGGTGTGTGTGTGGGGGGGGGGGGGGGGGTTGTGAGGGAGTGTATGCTGTCAAATTAGTCAAATCCCAGTCAAATTAGTTTCAAATTATTCAACAGAATTTTTATTAAATTGTAAATTCATCAAAGACATTTGTACATTAGTGACAAACATTTCAATTTTCATGACAGAGCTATACATGATTATGATTGTGACGTCAGCTAATATGTTACGTAACTGATCATGATGTCAGCTAACTGAGTGACAGATTGAATCCCTCCATTAAGATAATGTAAATATTTAGCTATGCATGGTTTGAAATTAATGTTAGCCTAGACTAGTAGACATCTGTCAGGGCTAGAAATATTTCTGTATTGACTAGCATGCTGAGCTATTAGCAATTTGTATCTTAAAATCTGTATCTTAACACTCATATCGGCCAAAAATGGTTTCTGCAGTGTCTTAAGAAATGTGCATTTGCAGACCATGGGAAGAGTTTTTTTGTAAATTCCCCACACGAATGCCTGGCTCGATGACCAAGCCAGTCATTCCAGTGGTAAATTTTCAAACATAGTCTTCTCTTGGTTAGCAAATGGACATTTTCTATGAGAAATCTGAATTTTTTAAAACAAGTTTGAGGGGAAACCTTACAAACCTATTGACTCAAATTTGGTCAATAAATTTAAACTTTTCTCATTGAATATGTCCATTTGCAGGCTAAGAGAATAACTATTTTTGAAACTTTATCATTGCAATAACTGGCTCAGTTATCGAGCCAGTCATTCCAGTTGTAAATTTTTTAAATAGTCATGTTCGGAAAATGGACATTTTTACAAGACCTCTACAAAAAGCGTTTTGGCCTGCTTGAGTGTGAAATTGTTAACAAAGCAACTAATGTTTTATTCTACATCATATGATAGATGATAGGAATCTGGTGTAATGTTGCAAACAACATTGCTGAAAGCTGTTACTCCCACTGTGATAAGAACATAGAATGACATGTATAGTTATCATTCAAGAGGCATAGGAATAGCTCAAGCAGAGTATTCTGAAGTATAGGGCTAAAAGTTGTTTGTGAAGTTGCTATGTTATATCTAGTGCATAATCACAAGGTCGAGGAGAATTTACTCATCACTCATGTTCATTGCATAGAGGCCCATCCACGCTAATAGAAAGATCCCATCTGTTAATCAAATCTCTGACATCATAATCAAACTATGTCACTTGGTTGCTGACGACAATCAAATAACTTAGTTACATCATGGAACTGGCAAATGTGTCTGAACGCTGCTTAGTCGAGTATAGTTCGTTGGTACCCGATTTCACATCAAGAGTATACTTACCTCCCTAATACTTTTGATATTGCTAAATATCGGCTTTCACTCAATAAAACACTCAGATTAAAAACAGTTAGGTGCCCCTACTGGGCAGGGAGTCAGAGGTAGTCCGGCGGATGGTCGCCCCACCACCGCGCATGCGCCGACTACTACTTCCTCTTTGCTCATTTATTGGCAAAGGGTTACATGCGGTTTTGTGTTCTCTATACTTTTCTGCGCGTTACCTTGTGTTTTACTCAAATTTGACGGTTCTTGTTCGTGGGAAGCATGTCGGAAAGGGAGGATTCACCTTTAGAAGGAGCGGGATCTCTTTATCAGGTGACTTCTTTGATATGCTAGCGTGTTTTGTCCCGGTTTAATGTATTTCCGGGACTCGCGCTTACCGTGATTAGCGCCTGTTTGTGTTGGTTTTTTACAACATGGTGCTTCATAAGTCTCATTTCTCTTTGTGTTTTGTCCACAGGTATCACGTTGAAGCTTTGATGGACTTCTCGGCACAAGAGGATATGTTTTCTCTCCACCACGGTTCCATTTCCTACTAATACTGTTAGGTTATCTAACCAAAAGAATATGTTCAGTGAGTTGGAGGCCTGTTATAAAGGTCTTCTCACTTTGCCCTCTTGATCCAATTCCTTTCCCTTCGGTGGAGAGAATGTAGAGGCGTACTATGGTGGAGTTCTCCGGTACATCGCGTTGGATGGTTTGTCTGTAACAAGTGTCAGGTATCTAATTATTGATAAACAAAAGGGGAGGTAATTTCCCTTTTTGCCAATGCTAGAATTGGAAGGAGTTATCTCTGTATATCTGATTGTTGTGTACTCGATATGCCTATTCAACGGGAATGTTCCGGTTACTTATACAATTCGTTCTTGCACTTGGTGCTTGTTGCGGATCGATTAATTTGGTCACAGGAGTGATGACGTCATAATCGGCCTTGGCCTTTATTAACATTTAACGTTTTGTCCAAGGCTGGTTCTTCTTGATTTGCGATCTTGAGGATCCTGTCCCTCTCTTTTTTAGTTGGTTTTGAGTTCGCTAACCTTAACTATCTTGCTCATTGTCCCTGTCCTTTGTCCTGTTTCAGAGACCTGGTTGCCCGTCCTGCGGGAGGTTTTTGAAAAACCGTTTCGTTCCGCACTTGTGCTTCAGCTGCAGTCCCTGTGGACCGTTGCTGAAGTGCGACGTATGTAAGCAGTGGGGGGGAGACCTAATGTCTGAGTTTTTATCTTTGCAGGCAAGGGAGAAGGTGATGGAGGAAGAGAGGAAGAAGAAGAAGGAGGGTTGTAAGAAGGGTAAGAGGAAGGCCTCATCCGCGGTGGATATGGAGGCCTTCCGGTCCGAAATGTTACAAGAGATGCAGAGGACAATAAAGGATTTGGTCCCAGAGTTGCTTCGCGGCATGCTCCCTGGGCCAGCTCCTTTGTTGTCCTCGGCATCTGCTTGCGAGCAGGTGATCCCCGCCTCTGAATCCGGTCTCTTTAGGTCCGGTCCGTTTGTGGATTCAGAGGTGGCCCCTTTGTTGGGGGCAGTCCACGACCCTGGCAGCAGGCATGGCGCCGCGCCGAGGGGCCGTGGACAACGGTTGTTGCTGGGACCCGCGGTCTGCTCATCAGACCCCGGGTATCCGCGCGCCGAAGGTGTCAAAGCCTCCTATGGCACCTTCCCTGGCCAGTCCGGGTTAGCTCTCTTTGCTGACCCGGATTCTAATCTTTCTGGCCAGGAGGAAGAGGATCTCCTGCTAGGGTCGCCTTCTGAGGACGTGGCCATGGAATACGACGTCTGTGCACCCCTCGCGGGGAATACAGGCGACGTGTTCCGTGGTTCTACTCTCGCAGGAGTAGATTTCACGGTCCAGAAGGTGTCCCCGGGCGGTGCTGTTGACCACGGATACCGCATACCTCGGCTTGCCGATGGTATCGCTGGTGCTGGTCAGACCCGTGGTAGAGCGGTGTTTACCCCACGCTCTGCCACGGCGCCTGCTCCTGGTCAAGCCGCGGAGTTTAGCATGCCTGCTCTCTCGGGCCCGCATGCTTTTCCAGGCTTGCCAGGGGTATCAGCTTACCCGCCGTCGACGTCAACTGCGAGTGCTCTGGAGGAAGACGAAGGCCCTCGTCTAGTAGAGCGCTCGCAGTTAGCCACGGAGGAGGATTGGTCGGACGCTTGCCAGTGGCTGGTAAGTGTTCGGCCCGATCTACCCGTGGAGCTGCCGGCTAGCCAGCGTGACCATAGGCCGTGGTTAGCTGGTAGGCCGGCGGCTACCGCTATGCCATCTCTGCCGCTGGCTGAACATGTCGTGGACATGTTCGAAGCGGCGGAGGCGTCCATTAAGGTTAATGGACGTCTCGCGAAGGCCCCTCGCGAGGTGGCTAAGCGTTGCCGCATCGTGCCCCTGGATTACCAGCGGTACGGTGTGGTGCCGAAGCCAAGCGTTGATGATCGCGCGGCTTTAGGCGAAGATGCGCGGCCGGGCTCCCGTTCTGACACGGGAGTCTTGTGCTCGAACGCGTTGCGTTCGGCGAATGCCGCGCTGCGTGATGCGGAGGAGAGTGGGAGAGCGTCGATTGCCGCTCTGTCCCACGTCTCCCAGCTGCTACAGGGGGTGGTAGCGGCCTCCGCATCACGCCAGCCAAGCCCGGTAACAGTTCAGAGAGCCATTCAGGATGGTATCAACCTGGCTTTGGACTGTTTGACGCGGGCGGTGACCAGAAGTGTCCGGGCGCGGCGCACGTTTGCACTTGACAATCTGTGCCCGTCCCAGGACCTGTATAATAGGCTGCTGCGGACGCCTATGACAGGTCCTGGTCTCTTTGGAGGTGAGGGATGCAGGCACCTCCAGGAGACGGTCACTCTGGTTAACAACCAGAGGGCGCTGCGTGAGCAATTTGAGGTGCTCCGGCGGGAGCGTGTTCGCGCGGCACCCCCTGCGTTTCGTCCTCTGCAGGCTCGAGGTGGTGCTGGCCAGGTCAGAGGCCAGCCACCGTCGCAACGTAGGCCTAGGCCACGGGCGATTCGGCCAGCAGTGAGGGGGGCGCAGGCTCCTCAGCCGCACCCAGCCAGACAGCCGCCCGCGTACCGTGGTGCGCGCGGCGCTGGGCGGGGCGCGCGGGGATCTGGTCGCGGTAATCGGGCCTGATGGCCCGGTTACCGCGGTGGGAACCACTCCGGTGTTTCACGCCGAGAGAACAGTGCCACTCTGGCACTCCTTATGTCCACCTCTATCCCTAGGTGGACCGGTGGGCGGCCGTTTGGCCGGCCACTTGCCAGAGTGGAAACGGTTGACTCAGGACCGTTTAGTCTTGCGATGGCTTTCAGTCGGGTATCGTCCCGACTGGGTGACAGGCCCGCCATCGCGACTGTCTCTCGCGCCGATCTGGACTCCTATTCCACGGGATCCGGATCAGAGGTTGTGTATAGAGGAGGAAATAAATTCCCTCATACTAAAGGAAGCCATTCAGCCGGCACAGAGGTGCCCGGGCTTCTATTCAACCCTGTTCTTAGTAACAAAAAACACCGGAGGGTGGAGGCCGATTCTCAACCTCAAGCCATTGAACAAGTTCATAGAGACGCCCAGTTTCAAGATGGAGACTGTGCGCTCGGTGTTGGCGGGGTTAGAGCAAGGAATGTGGACAGCGTCAATAGATTTGAAGGATGCTTATTTCCACATTCCCATAGAGAGGAGTTTCCGTCGCTTCCTGAGATTTGCATTTCAGGGCCGGCGGTGGGAATTCAGGGTGTTACCCTTCGGGATTTCCACGGCTCCTCGGGTCTTCACCCGTGTGGTTCTCGCGATCACTGCATACCTCCGCAGGAGAAGCATAGCAGTCCACACGTACATAGACGACTGGCTGTTGAAAGCACACACCCGGGAATCATTGTCAGCCAATCTGGAGATTGTTTTGAAAACTCTCTCGGACTTGGGCTGGATGATCAATTTCCCGAAATCAGAGCTAACTCCATCCCAGAAGTTTGTTTACCTGGGCATGTTCTTCGATCTGGAGACGGGGTATGTGTACCCCACTCAGGAGAGGGTTCAAATACTCATCTCGGTAATACAGTCGGTGTGCGACAGTCGTCATGTCCTGGCACGGGTTTACTTGAGAATGCTGGGCTTGATGGTTTCTTTGGAACCAGTCATTCCGCAGGCCGCCTTACGCAGGCGCCCGATCCAGTTGTTTCTCATGACACAGTGGACCCAGAGTTCAGGTTCGCTGGACTCGAACGTGTCAGTATTGGCGCCTCTGATTCACCACCTGCAATGGTGGTTGAATACAGAGAATCTCTTGCCGGGGGTTTTGCTAACCCCTCCCCACCCTCAGGTGACTGTGTATACAGATGCATCGATGGAGGGGTGGGGAGCTTGTCTGGAAGAGTCCACAGTATCAGGGCTTTGGGATCTGGATCAGTCCAAGGAACATATCAATCTACTAGAGCTAAGAGCAGTAGTCCTGGGCCTGGAACATTTCTTACAGAAAGTTCAGGGCAAGATTGTTCTAATTCGTTCAGACAACTCAACAGTAGTGACTTACATAAACTGCCAGGGCGGAACGAAGTCGCCCAGTCTCTGTATGATGACATGGAAACTGCTTTGTTGGTGCCTGGATCATGGGATCACCTTGAAAGCAGTTCATATTCCGGGGAGGTTAAATCTGCTAGCAGACTCATTGAGCCGAAGGATGAGTGTTTTACCCACGGAATGGCAACTAAATCAATGTGTGGCGGATCGTCTGTTCGACCATTGGGGGAAACCCAACATAGATTTGTTCGCGATGAAGAAGAATGCGAAGATGACGACGTACGTCTCTCCGATTCCAGACCCAAGCGCTTTCGCAACAGATGCGTTAGCTATCAGCTGGGAGGGAATGTATGCATACGCATTCCCCCCAGCAATCCTGATTCCAAAGGTGCTTCAGAAAATCAGGCAGCAGGAGTGCCAAGTGCTTCTGATCGCCCCGGATTGGCCAAGCCGATCGTGGTATACGGATCTGCTGGACCTTCTGGTCTGCAATCCGGTTCCGCTGCCTCTGATGGACAACCTTATCTTCCAGGGCAAGGCCCTTCACGACAATCCGTCAATGTTCCGATTGACTGCGTGGATGTTGTCAAGGAATCTAGAATTAAGGAGGGCTTTTCTGAGCAAGCGGCCATGTTTATGGCCAAAGCCAGGAGGGGGTCAACCTCCAGAGCATATAATTATAAAATCAACAGATTTGCAGAATGGTGCTCAAAAAGATGTATTGATCCAATGGAATCATCTATTCAGGTAGTGGCTGATTTCCTCTGTCACCTATATGATGCCTATAGCCTCAAGCCTAACTCTATTGCTGGTTATAAGTCAGCTTTAATGACTGTTATTCCTTGCTTGGCTAATAGGGGGAGTGATGAAGTAAGTACATTAAATGTATTAATTAAAGGCATGGGCAATCTAAGACCAAGGAATCCTCCACTGATTCCGTCTTGGAGTTTATCACTGGTGCTCCAGGTACTAGGTGATAAGCCTTTTGAACCACTTAGTTCCATTTCTATGAAAATGTTAACTCTTAAAACTGTATTTTTAATTGCTGCGGCCTCGGCGAGGCGTAGGAGTGAAATTCACGCCTTATCAGCCGAGGTTGACCGTTTTGTGGTTACAGGGGAAGGCCTTAAGCTTCTACCTAGGATTAATTTCTTGTCTAAAAATCAGTCATTGAAATATCCAGGTCAGCCTATTTTTTTGCCATCTTTAACTAGATATGATCCTAATTCTAAAGTATGGTGCCCCGTACGGGCGCTGCTCCGGTACAAACAGCGTACTTCGGAGTGGCGTACCGACCAGTCAGCGTTATGGTTGTCATATATTGAACCCCATGGTAGGGCGTCTAAGGACACCATTTCTAGGTGGATTGTGGAATGTATTCAATTTTGTCACAAATCCGCCACCGGGCGACAGGTTGACGTGGCCAAGGCTCACAGTGTCCGCGGTGTCGTGACATCCACTGCCCTTTTTAATGGGGTCCCTGTGGATGATATTATGTCAGTGGCTCAGTGGCACTGTGAGTCAAGTTTTACAGACCATTACCTCCGTGACACCTCTAACCCTCTCGCCTTGTCGATTTTGAAACAATAACCGCTTTATGTTTGTGAAGAGTGCCTCCGCATTGCTTATATACTTCGCCATTCAGCGACGGTGACAACCACTTGTCGGGACTGTATCATCCTTCTCTACTGGATTCATGATGACAGCTTCCTAGTACAACAAGGTCAGTCTTGTTCATGTGTTGTTCATTGTTTTGTATTGTCACGTTACCCAGTGTTATTAATATGGTGATGGTTTATGTGGGTTGTGGTTCTTTAGAGAGAGTATACGAAAATGGAGCCTTTTCGTCTCTGTCCTATAGTACTTAGCACTAGTACGAAGAGAGCGTGTAGGACATTGAGGTCATTTAATCTTCCTCCCAAGGGAGGGGGGGGGGGAGCGCATATGACAAATCGGTCATCTCTCAGGCATCGGTTGTGTTATCCGATGGTTTATCAAATCCTGACTGTGTTTTCACACAGTTTCAGACGTCATAAGTGCCTTAAACGCTTGAAAGCGTATAGGGAAGAGCTGGTCTTTTGACCTCGCCTCCCTCCCGCCAGATTCACTTTCGAATTCTGGCAATATCAAAAGTATTAGGGAGGTAAGTATACTCTTGATGTGAAATAAACGAAATCTAGGATTTCTTTTTTCACGAGAGAGTTGATACTTACCTCCCTAGATACTGACCCGACCTCTCCGCCCCACAGAGGCTCGGTCTTCAGGCTCTTGGTAGTTGCATGTGTTAGCCAATAAATGAGCCAGAGGAAGTAGTAGTCGGCGCATGCGCGGTGGTGGGGCGACCATCCGCCGGACTACCTCTGACTCCCTGCCCAGTAGGGGCACCTAACTGTTTTTAATCTGAGTGTTTTATTGAGTGAAAGCCGATATTTAGCAATATCAAAAGTATTAGGGAGGTAAGTATCAACTCTCTCGTGAAAAAAGAAATCCTAGATTTCGTTTATTCCCCATTGAATTACTATTGCAGAAAATTTTGATATGTGTACCAATCTCGATTAACCCTTTCTGTCGTCTGTTTTGATGGCCCATGAAAATAGCTTATTTTTGTAAACTAAGACGTCAAAAAGCATCCATTTCAGATAAAGTGGGAAGGAGATGGGTCTTGGGAACATTGACATACAATAGGAAAGTTTAATTTCATCATACCTATGTTAGTTAGTGAAATATTTACACTTTTGTATGCATTTATTCGTGGCACACATGGAGAGTCCGCCATTTTGAAATTTACATAAATTTTGTGGAACCGAGGTCAGGTGTTCGGTCGACTATAGGTGACTACCTAGCTAACTATTTCAAGCGTCTAGTTAACTGTAGTTAACTATGGTTAGCCTTCCCATCTTTGCCGATTACATTTGATTCGCATGCACATACAAAGGGGACAGAGCTTAGCTAGAAATGGGCGGAGCCTAGCTAGAGATGGAGCCCTCTGTTTTAAGACCTAATATAAGTTAAAGATATCGTTTTGTATTTTCCAATGATCATACGGTTGTACTTTAATTTAGTTTAATATCTTATTAGTATCTCGTATTAGCTCATTCAGCAGTCCCTGTTGTCATTATATAGAGCAGATTAATAGGGTTGGCTAGCATACTGTGTCAACAGTCAGCACTTATGACTGAGCAGTTTGTGAAGAATTCACCTGTATAGGTACAATATCTGCCATGTAGGTGGGGCTTAGAATACACCTTCCGTATCCTCTGCATGTCGTAAGAGGCGACTAAAGGAGGTAAGGGTGAGGTAACCCTGACAGAAACCTCGCGTGCTGAAGACGGCGGTTCCAGGCCGCACGGCGCACTCTAATAAACCATGGACCCACGCACTTAGCGCTTATGATCATGTCGATAGTCACTTACAGGACTGGCAGTATGATCAGCGAACGAAAAGAAGAAGAAGAAGGTACAATATTTTGGTGAAATTGGGCTTTTTAATGCAAAAACTCACAATTTTTGTCAATTTACTCTTAAACATCATATCATACAGAATCGCTTAAGATAATTTAATGGAACTTGGCAGGTGCCTTCTGTATGATGGGTAGATGTGTCTTTTGAAGGATTCACATTTTAATTATGCAAAAACTCACAAATTTGTTCAATTTCCTCGTAAACAGCATATCATCAGAACCGCTTCAGATTTTTAAATGAAACTTGGTGTATGCCTCAGTTATGATACACAGATGTGTCTTGTAGAATTCACATTTATAGGTCCAGGATTTGGGGTGAAAATGATGGGCTTTTTAATGCAAAAATTCACGATTTTTATCAGTTTTCTCGTAAACACAATATCATACAGGATCGCTTAAAATAATTTAATGACACTTGGTATATGCCTCAGTTATGATACGCAAATGTTCCTTTTGAAGGATTCCCCTTTATAGGTCCAATATCTTCGGTTAAAATGGGCTTTTTAGTGCAAAACACTCACGATTTTTGTCAATATTCTCGTAAGCGGCATATCATACCAAATTGCTTAAAATAGTTTAATGAAACTTATCAGGCAGCTTCTTTATGATGGGTAGAGGTTCCTTTTGGAGGATTCACCTTTATAGGTACAAGATTTTGGGTGAAATGGGATTTTCAAAAAACCTAAAATTTTGGTCAGTTTCCTTTAAAAAAAAAATTGAATAAAATTGCTACGTACTGCATAGAGAAAGGTATTTCCAGTGATTGCGGGCCCTCTGAGTCAAATAATGTTTTCTAGTTGCTTTGGTTACTAGAATAATATCATTGCGTTTTGGATGCTTGTGATACTGTACATATGTGATTCTTATTTTCAGTACTTGCTGTATGATGACGTTGGATCTCACAGATTTCATGATAATGAGGTCAGTGTTAAAGATACTTGACAATGAATCTTTCATGGTTGGGGGGTGGGTGGGGGGGGGGGGGGGGGGTTGGTGGTGGTGGGGGGGGTTGAGAGTAGGTTAAAGCTAAAACTGGAAATGTCTATTACCAGTCTTGGATTCATTACAGATTTGCCCATGTGGAGATATATATATATATATATATATATATATATATATATATATATATATATATATATATATATATATACTATATAGTCATGATTTTTTCTTTCCATCCATATGCAGATCCATCAGTGCATTTTCTCTTTTTGCAGTGCTGTACTGACTCATTTTATAGGACCATTGTTAGTTGCAGTTAGTATTGGTTGATCTAAAGTGGGTTTAGTGGTATCAGGATCCACCCAAGATGTGTCAAAAGCTGCTAACAGAAGCCTAAAAATTGAAATCTTTCCCTATACTATAATGCAATCCTAGATACCTTTTTGGGGAATTGGAAAAGAATTAAAAGTTTAGTGCTCAAAATTGTCAATAAAATACAGATTTTCTAACAAATAATATCCATTAGAAGAGCAAGAGATGACTGACATGGATACAGCACCTGTCATTGCAGTGGAAAGGTTTCTCAAATTTTCTCTTGTTCTGCAAATGTTTTTTTAGCTCACCTATCCCGAAGTGCCACGTGAGTTTATGCCATAGGGACCATCTGTCATCCTTCCGTTGTCCATCCATCATACGTCAACTTTTGCTTTAAAACACTAATCATTAACCGCTTGGCCGATTTCAACCAAATTTGGCTGGAAGGACCCTATAGTTATAGGCTCCAGAACATCTATTTGGAATTTTGATTCCTCAATTTTTTGGTTCCAAATCTTAAATTTTATAAATAATTTACTGGAAATTGTCAAAATGCTTCTTCTCCTTACCATTTTAACCGATTTCAACCAAATTTGGCTGAAAGTGCCCAATGGTCATAGGCTTCAGAACATCCATTTGGAATTTTGATTCATCAATTCTTTGGGTGAAAATTCTTAGATTTTAGGGAAAATGTACCGAAAATTGTAAAAATGCTTTTTCTTACCATTCTGGGCAATTTCAACAAAATTTGGCTGAAAGGTCCCTATGATCGTAGGCTCCAGAACGTCCATTTGGAATTTTGATTCATAAATTTTTTGGGTGAAAATCTTAGATTTTATGAAAAATGTACCAGAAATCGTCAGATTGCTTCTCCTTACCATTCTGAGCGACTTCAACCAAATTTGGGGAAAGGCTCCTGTGGTAATAGGCTCTAGAATTTCCATACAGAATTTTGATTCATCAATTTTTGGGGTGAAATCTTAGACTTACCATCTCGACCAGTTTTAATCAAATTAGGCTGAAATGATCATATGGCCATAGGCTCTAGAATAGGATTGCACGATTATTCAATTTTCATAATCGCGATCATTTAATATAAATAATCGCGATCATACGATTAATCATGAACTACCGGTATTTCGCTTAATTGTAGCCTATGCTCTAATAGAAGCCCACCCACTAACTTTGACATATCAGCTCCAATGATTTCTTAGTAGTTTCAAAATGGCAAAACTCTGTATTAGAAGCCCACCCCCTAACTCAGCAGATTGTATAGGAAAATTTTTTTTAAGAGCAAATTTGTAAGAATAGCGTGTATAATAATAACAATCATGTCACACAGGATGTGTCTACTTCAGACCGATTTCTGCCCTTATACATTTCCGGCCCCTCTAGAAGTCAGTACAGGCCTCGGATTTGTAAATCTCGACCACCTATTAGATTAATACTAATAGTAGGCCACATATGTTCAAGATATAATAAAGTTTATTCCACACTTTTGTAGTCAAAATGCTCGTAAAACAGTCTTGGCGTGATTAAATACCTTCCTTATTATAAATATATTTTAAGACCAAATTTATGTCCCAAACAAGCATGGGAGAAAATGCGCATCAGTTTTGTAATGCCGATCAACATTAAATGATCCAAATTGAATTATTACGAACAACAATATAGCCAGCTTCTTAAGTTGGCGAGCCAGCGGCTCTTTTGCGATGGGAGGCAGCGTGTTCTCGCGAGATATTGTACGCTAACGGGAATTTATCAAACGGGTACCCGTTATTCAGATCAGTATAATACTCAGTTCCTATCGTGCAATGATAATATATAGAAATTCCCGAGTTCAGAGTCCCCGATTCCAGAATATTTATATCCAAATACTCGCTCTAAAAAAACCTCTTCAATTGGAGGCAAATCACGTGATTTGTATTTTTTCGCGACGCCATTTTATATCAAATTGTGGATTAATTTTGATTTAATAAACGACCTTTATTAAAGGATACGCAATAGTTAGATGCTCAAATCAAATAATTTCACTTCCCCAGTGATGTTTTGAGGTATACATTAAACATAGGCGTAGGTGGTGGGAATTTTTACGGGAGAAAATGCCTTGAATTTCCGTGATATCAGTTTCAGAAAACCTTTTTGGGAAAAGTAATACAGAGATTATGGGTTGGAAATTGAACACCTCTTGTCCTAATATAAGCCTAGGTAGGCTTCAATTAAGCGAAATACCACGGAAATTCAACGCATTTTCTCCCTAAGACTATACAAACAAATCAGTTTATTTATTTAGTTTATTTAATCATTCACACATTCGGCCGATTGCCGGCTGTTTGTTTCCATGATTGGTAACGCGAGCAGAGTTTCACAAGCGTAAAAGTGTCTTGACAAAAATTTCAACATGGCGATTATACAATTATTTAATTTTCTAATCGTCCACGATCATTTTGAATTATATAATCGTGATTAATCGAATAATCGAAAAATCGTGCACCCTACTCTAGAACTTCCATTCAGAATTTTGATTCATCAATTTTTTTGCGTTAAAATCGGAGATTTTATGAAAAATGTACCGGAAATTGTCAAATTGCTACTCGTCCTTAGCTGCTTGACACATTTCAACCAAATTTCACTAAGGGTAGGCTCTAGAAATTCTATTCAGAATTTTGTTTGATCAATTTGTTGGGGTAGAAAAAAAATGTAAAATCTTGGATTTTATGAAAAATTTACCAGAAATTGTCAAAACGCTGCTTCTTCTTAGTTGCATGACATATTTCAACCAAAATTGGCTAGAGTGACCCTATCAAGGTAGACTAGAATTTCTATTCAGAATTTTGATTGGTCAATTTTCTGGGTGGCCATCTTGGATTTTCCGAAAATTATCTATCATATCTATTTAAAAGCAAATGGTTCAAATGCTAATGGTCCAGGTTAGCGCCACAGGCCCTTGGGCCTCTTGTTCTCAAGACCACTGTAGAAGCGATTTCTGGCTGACTTGAGCGTTAACCATTTCATAGCTAAGCCGGCCAAAACCGGCCTTGGCAGTAGTCTCAAGGAATGACAATTTTCAGGCCATGAGAAGATTATTTTTTTAAATTTTACAACAGGAATGACTGGCTTGAAAATCGAGCCAGTCATTCCAGTAGTTAACTTTCAAAAAATAGTCTTCTTGGCCTCCAAATGGACATTCAATAAGCAACTATTTTTATATTCTTGGTAAAATTTTGACATTAAAGCGTTAAAGTATTAAATATATAATTCCAATTTAATCAGACATCACTTGCAAATTGATGAATCCAATCTGTCACTTTACATCACAAGTAGGCTGACATCACAATCAAAGAACGTAATGAGGGGTGTATCTAAGTCTGTCATGAATTTTTAATAGTATGTCAATTGTACGAATCGTATGTCTACTATTTAATAACTATTCTGTTGAATATTTCGAAACTAATTTGACTGCTGCCATAGGCAACAACAGAACCAGTCAAATTGGTTTTAAAATATTCAACAGCTTTAAGCTTAAGTGTATAGTTACCTTGAAATTGTGTCACTTTGTACAGAGAAGGTAATCTGATTGAATTATTCATTCATGCCTTAATTGTAAAAAGCTATAATATTATTTACAGGAATTGAGATACTCTCTTCGTTCTATTGAGATGTATGCTCCATGGGTGCGACACATCTTTCTGGTGACCAATGGTCAACTTCCATCATGGCTTAATTTGGACCATCCCAGACTGACCATCATCACACATGAGGTAGGGTCATATATTACTAATATGATGATTTTATGTATACTTAAGTAAATATATTTACATTGAATTAACAGTTATATGATGGTGTTCGTTGTGTATCTCTGTTTGTGCAACGATTTTCTTTGAAATTTTCTACATGCATGATATTACTTCATATATCTATCTGGCTACAAGCAGACTTCCTTATCTAATGCACTGTACAACTACTACACTGCTTTATGTCTGCCTTTATGCTTAACCATTGCCACTTGGATGTCAAAATTTTAAATTTTCAAATTAAATAAAAAGATAAACTGGTGGTCATTTATCAATAATTTTGTTGAAAGATGTTGCTGTCATTGACAGCACCCTCGTCAGCCAAAATTATTGAAAAATGTACTCCAGTTTCTTTGCCATTAATACAATAAAAGAGAATATTGACATCACAGTGGTAAGGGTTATATATTGGTTTTGATTAAGAGCTTTTTCAAATACATTAATAGTTGTCAGTGAATGTTTTACTTCCTATTGTTGCATGCCTAAAGGGCCAAAGCTACAGAAGTTGTGGCATGTGGTGTATTTGTTTCTACGAGCGTATTGCTGTTGGCTGCTTATGCTGTCATTCAGAACAAAATATTTCTGCAACACCATTCTCAGAATGGATACCAATGGATGAATCCACTTTTAGCTATACCCCATCCCATCTCTAGTTAAGCCCCCTGTCCATGCTTTGCACGTGTTGGGATCAATCAAACACTGTTTCACTTCAAGAGTATACTTACCTCCCTAGATACTTTTGATATTGCTAAATATTGGCTTTCACTCAATAAACACTCAGATTTAAAACAGTTAGGTGCCCCTACTGGGCAGGGAGTCAGAGCGTAGTCCGGCGGATGCCAGCCCCACCACCGCGCATGCGCAGACTAGCACTTCCTCTTTGCTAGATTATTGGCAAAGAGAACACACATGTCTTTTTGAAACATAAGCTTTTCTTACTCTTAAACTGTTTAATTGGTGTTATTTTGGAGTGATAGTATCTGATTTGGATGGCAGGAAGGAACACTTCGCCACAGGAGGACTTGGGACCTTTAAATCAGGTGACTTCTAGTAAAATTAGCGAGTTTTCTTCCCGGTGTATTGTGTTTCCGGGACTCGCGTTTACCGTGATAAGCGCCTTGGTTAGTTGGTTTATGTCAACTCGGTGCTACCTAGGGCTAATTTCTCTTTCTGTTTATGTCCACAGGTCTGTATGACGCTAGGTAGTGACATCACAGCAGCAGAGAGTTAGTTTTCTCTCCACCATGGTTCCATTTCCTACTAACACTGTTAGGTTATCTAACCAAATGAAAAATTATGTCCAGTGAGTTGGAGGCCTAGTATAAAGGTCTTCTCACTTTGCCCTCTTGATCCAATTCCTTCCCCATGAGGTGGAGAGAGTTAAGAGGCGTGCAGATGGTGGAGTTCTCCGGTTCGTCACGTTGGATGGTTTGTCTATACAAAGTGTCAGGTATCTAGTTATTGATAATGTGGTGATGTTAATTATTGTAAACAAACAAAGGGAGATAATTAACATTTTTGCCAGAAAAGAGTTATCTATATGTATCTGATGGTTGTGTAGTCGACTTATCCATTCAGCATACAATTCGTCCTTGCACTTGGATGTTTTGTTGGGATCGAATTTTTCCTGTCACGGGATTAATGACGTCATAATCAGCCTGGCTATGTATTTATTAGCAATTCAAGCGCTATGCTGGTTTCTGATGTATATTGATCTTTATGATCGTTTTTCCTTCTCTTTGAGTTGGTTTGAGTTTCTAAGCTTAACTAGTTGCTCATACTCCTTGTCCTTTGCCCTGTTTCAGGGACCGGGTTGCGCGTCCTGTGGACGTTTTCTTCATGAAAAGTTCTGGCCTCATCTGTGCTATCAATGTAGCCCTTGTGGTCCCTTGGTTAATTGTGACATATGTAAGCACTGGGGGGGGCGAGTTAATGTCCGAATTCTTGTGCTGCTTACAGGCGACGGACAAGGTGGTAGAGGAGGAGAAGAAGAAGAAGCGGAAACGAGAGGTTGTAAGTAGGAAGGGTAAGGGGAAGGTCTCGTCCGCGGTGGATATGGAGGCCTTCCGGACCGAGATGTTGGGAGAGATGAAGAGGACAATAAAGGATTTGGTTCCAGGGTTGCTTCGTGGCATGCTTCCTGGACCAAATCCTTTACTGTCCTCATCATCGGCTTCGGAGCAGGTAATCCCCGCCTCTGGATCGGTTTTCCTTAGACCGCTTCCGTTGTTCGACGATCCAGAGGTGGCCCCATTAGAGGGGGCATTCCACGACCCTGGCAGCAGGCTTATTGCCGCGCCGAGAGGGGACCGTGGACGGTTGTCGCTGGAACCCGCGGGCTGCTTATCAGTCCAGGGGTATCCGCACGCCGCGGTGGCCAGTACCTCCTATGGCACCGTTCCTGGTCAGCCCGGGTTAGCTCTCTTTGCTGACCCGGGGTCTAATCTTTCTGACCAGGGTGATGAGGATTACCTGCTAGGGTCACCGTCTGACGACGTGGACATGGATGAAGAAGTTTGTGCACCCCTCGCGGGGAATACAGGCGGCTTCTTCCACGGTTTTACTCACCCTGGAGTAAAGTCCGCGGCTCAGGTGGTGGCCCAGGGCGCTGCTGATGGCCAGCGGTACCGCATACCTCGGCTTGCCGAGGGTGTTGCTGGTGCTGGCCGGGCCCGTGGTGGGGCGGTATATACCCCGCGCTCTGCCACGGTGCCTGCTCCTGGTCAAACCAGTGATGTTGTCATGCCGGTGCTATCAGGCCCGCATGTTTTCCCTGGCTTGCCAGGTGTATCAGCATACCCGCCGTCAAGCTCTACTGCTTGCGCTCAGGAGGAAGACGAAGGACCCCGTCTTGTAGAGCGCTCGCAGTTAGCCACGGAGGAGGATTGGTCTGACGCTTGCCAGTGGTTGGTGAGCGTTAGGCCTGATCTGTCCGTGGAGCAGTCGCCTAGCCAGCGTGACCACAGGCCGTGGTTAGCTGGGAAACCGACTGCTAACGCTATGCCTTCTCTGCCGCTGGCGGAGCATGTCGTTGACATGTTCAAGGCGGCGGAGACATCCATTAACTCGAGTGGACGTCTCGCGAAGGCCCCTCGCGAGGTGGCCAGGCGTTGTCGCATCGTGCCCCTGGATTACCAGCGGTACGGTGTGGTACCCGATTCCGGATCCAAGCGCTTTCGCAACAGATGCGTTAGCTATCAGCTGGGGGGGAGAATGTATGCATACGCATTCCCTCCAGCAATCCTGATTCCAAAAATTCTTCAGAAAATCAGACAGGAGGAATGCCAAGTGCTTCTGATCGCCCCGGATTGGCCAAGCCGATCATGGTATACGGATCTGCTGGACCTTCTGGTCTGCAATCCGGTTCCTCTGCCTCTGATGGACGATATTATCTTCCAGGGCAAGGCCCTTCACAACAATCCGTCAATGTTCAGATTGACTGCGTGGATGTTGTCAAGGAATCTAGAATTAAGGAGGGCTTTTCTGAGCGAGCAGCCATGTTTATGGCCAAAGCCAGGAGGGGGTCAACCTCCAGAGCATATAATTATAAAATCAACAGATTTGCAGAATGGTGCTCAAAAAGATGTATTGATCCAATGGATTCATCTATTCAAGTAGTAGCTGATTTCCTCTGTCACCTCTATGATGCCTATAGCCTCAAGCCTAACTCTATTGCTGGTTATAAGTCAGCATTAATGTCTGTTATTCCTTGCTTGGCTAAGAGGGGAAGTGATGAAGTAAATACATTAAATGTATTAATTAAAGGCATGGGCAATCTAAGACCAAGGAATCCACCTGTGATTCCGTCTTGGAGTTTATCGCTAGTGCTTCAAGTACTAGGTGATAAGCCTTTTGAACCACTTAGTTCCATTTCTATGAAACTATTAACACTGAAGACTGTGTTTTTAATTGCTGCGGCCTCGGCTAGGCGTAGGAGTGAAATTCATGCCTTATCAGCCGAGGATGACCGTTTTGTGGTTTCAGGGGAAGGCCTTAAGCTGCTACCTAGGATTAATTTCTTGGCTAAAAATCAGTCGTTGAAATATCCAGGTCAACCTATTATTTTGCCTGCTTTAACTAGATATGATCCTAATTCTAAAGCATGGTGTCCCGTCCGGGCGCTGCGCCGGTACAAACAACGTACGGCGGAGTGGCGCACCGACCAGTCAGCGTTATGGTTTTCATATATTGAACCCCATGGCAGGGCTTCTAAGGACACCATTTCCAGGTGGATTGTGGAATGCATTCAGTTTTGCCATAAATCCGCCACCGGGAAGCAGGTTGACGTGGCCAAGGCTCACAGTGTCCGCGGCGTAGTGACATCCACGGCCCTATTTAATGGGGTCCCTGTGGATGATATTATGTCGGTGGCTCAGTGGCACTGTGAGTCAAGTTTTACAGACCATTATCTCCGTGACACCTCTAATCCTCTCGCCTTGTCGGTTTTGAAAAAATAACTCGGTTAATATTTTTTGAGGAGGTTTTTCCTCATTACTTATATATTTCACAATTAATTTATGGAAACACCCACTTTTTTGGGCCTGCATCAGTCTTTACCAATGGGAAGATGATGTCAGCAGCCGTTTCAACAAGGTCAGTCTTGTTCATGTGTTGTCCGTTGTTGATTGTATTGTCACGATTACCCGTTATTAATATGGTGATGGTTTGTGTATTTGTGTGGTTCATTGTTGAGAGTTACGAAAATGGAGCTTTTTCGTCTCTGTCCTGTAGTACATGGCACTTGTACGTAGAGAGCGTATAGGACATTGAGGTCAGTCGACTCTTCCTCCCAGGAAGGAGGGGGGGGAGCGCATATGACATTCGGTCATCTCTCATACATCGGTGGTATTATCCGATGGTTAGTCAAATCCTGACTGTTTTTTCTTACAGTTTCAGAAGTTTAAGTGCCTTAAACGCAGAAAAGCGTATAGGGATGAGCTGGTCTTTTGACCTCGCCTCCCTCCCGCCAGATTCACTTTCGAATTCTGGCAATATCAAAAGTATTAGGGAGGTAAGTATACTCTTGAAGTGAAATAAACGAAATCTAGGATTTCTTTTTTCACGAGAGAGTTGATACTTACCTCCCTAGATACGGACCCGGCCTCTCCACCCCACAGAGGCTCGGTCTTCAGGCTCTTAATAGTTGCATGTGTGTCAGCCAATAATCTAGTCAGAGGAAGTGCTAGTCTGCGCATGCGCGGTGGTGGGGCTGGCATCCGCCGGACTACGCTCTGACTCCCTGCCCAGTAGGGGCACCTAACTGTTTTAAATCTGAGTGTTTATTGAGTGAAAGCCAATATTTAGCAATATCAAAAGTATCTAGGGAGGTAAGTATCAACTCTCTCGTGAAAAAAGAAATCCTAGATTTCGTTTAAACTCCCAGAATCTCGATTTCCAGAAAACTGTACAGGTAAGCTGTTGAATATTTTGAAATTAGTTTGACTGGTGCCTATGGCAGCAACAGCGCTCAGTCAAATAAGATTTAAAATATTCAACAGTATGTTTATTAAATAGTAAAGACATACAAGTTGTATAACTGGCAGACTTTTAAAAGTTCCTGACAGACTTAGCTACATCATTCATTACATAGTTGAATGTGGCGTCAGCCTCCATGTGACATAATTGATTATGATGTCATATACTTGAGTGACAGATTGGATTCATCACTTAGCAGGTTATGTTATATAACTGAATACTGGAATGTATATTCTTAGTAGATTTCAGAGGGCTTTCAATGATTAGCAATTTCTTTATAGGAGCTCTTCCAAAACTCGAGTCATCTACCAACGTTTGGTTCACCAGCCATAGAGAGCCATCTTCATCGAATACCCGGCCTATCAGATAAGTTCATCTACATGAATGATGATGTCATGTTTGGGAAAGAAGTCTGGCCCGATGATTTCTACACTCACTCACTTGGGCAAAAGGTGAACAAAAAGAATTTATTGTCTTTTATAAAAAAATCTCTGGCATCTATATATTGACTATATTGCTGCACATGATACAATATGCAGATTGTGTTACTATTCATCTGTAGTGCTTCATTATAATTATTCCATCGCACATGAAGCTTTATGGGGATGAGAAAATCTGCTTCATGCTTTTGCAGAGACTGTCAATATTCATTCTACCCTCAATTAGCTGATTGATTAATTCTATTACATTAACCCGTAACACTCAAATGCATTTAAAAGCCTTTCAATTTTCTCATAGAAAATGGCCATTTGCATACCAAGAGATTATTTTTGAAAATTTACTACTGGAATAACTGGCTCGGTTAACGAGCCAGTCATTTCAATTTTTAATTTTCAAAATTAGTTTTCTTGGTATTCAAATGGTTATTTCTCAAGACCACTGCAGAAGCTGTTTTGTCTAGCATAAGTGTAAAAGGTTTGCTTCTGTAAAATTTTATTTAATGGTCATAAAAAGAACTTATAATATTAAAAACTGATCTGACCCCATCAGTTGTTAGTTTCAAATCAGATTCACAATACAGGTGTCATACAATTTATGATATATACGAATAGGGT
>JAVVLW010000322.1:0-28000 GCA_034401795.1 Chaetoderma sp. LZ-2023a
ACCGTTTATTTTATATTTACACTACAGTATGGATCAGTACACAATGCCCGCGATCTGTTAATCTTCTGATGTAGTGAGTGATATTGATCGCCAGTAAATGGTTTTATTTTTAGTCTTTCCTCTTAACACTCACATCAGACAAAAACAACTTCTTCAGTGATCTCGAGACATGTCCGTTTGCAGCCCAAGAGAAGACTATTTTTGAAATTTTACCACTGTAATGACTGGCTTGATAACCGAGCCAGTCATTCCAGTGGTAACTTTTCAAAAATAGACTTCTTGGTCTGCAAATTTCAATTTTCTATGAGAAAATTGAAATTTTCTTGTGACAAATTCAAGGGTTAATAGAGGATCCGGTGTGTCACTCAAGTACCTGACCTCATAGTGAAATATGTCACGTGTTAGCTGACGCCACAATCTAAATGACACAGATCACAAAGATTGAAAATTCTATCACGAAAGTGACGCGTTGCATGTCTGATGACTTTCCAATTTAATAAACATTCTACTGTATATTCTGAACTAATTATTTGACTGGGAGATGTTGCAGACACACACTCTTCCCCCCAGTCAAATTGGTTTGAAAATATTCAACACCTTATCTCTTCGAAATCTGTTCCAACACGCGTAAAAAAACACTAGAAATAGGTGGGACATAACGAAAAAGGGGCGGAACACAGCTAGAAATGGGCGGGACACAGCTAGAAATGGGCGGGACACAGCTGGAAATGGGCTGGACACAGCTACAAATTGATCCCTCTTGCTGGATAGAATGTTCATGTGCTTAAAACATGTGTTTGCTAATACTGCAACAAGATAATTTACATCCTTGCGGCTATCTATCACTAAGATCACTCGTGTGTCTTCATCTACCTACAAGATAATTGTAATTGCTTATAGATTACCTAAAGCTACACTGGCCAGTGATAAACTGTCTGAGCAATCAACACTCCCGTTGTCAGTGAACTGGACACTGCTAGATTTGCCAGATGACATCAGAGATCACATGATTCAGCTGGAGACAGATTGGCTCATTGGTAGGGATAATGCTGCTGTCACTTCTTTATATTAATACAGTTTATCTGCTACATTGTAGAACAGCTGACCACACACTTTTGTTAAATTCTTGCTTGTCATTTTGAAAACAATTTGGCTTGAGGCAGCTATGACTATCAGACAACCTGATTTCAGAATAATCAATAATGCAGATTTAGTTTCATTTGGCTAATCATCTCAGGGCTCAGAATAAAAGGTTTTTCCTAGCACTGTTTTATAAAGCATTGCTGTTTCAACTTTGTTTTAGATGTTCAAACATTTTCTTTTCCTTGTGAATACAATTATGTATTTTAGTACTTCTTTGACTGGCAGAGTGGCAGTGATGCAAAGTGCGTTACCAGTCAGCATGAGTGGTGACAATTGGTTGTTCCAATAATTTTGTAACTCTTCGTGGCAAGATAATCACCACTATTCTATTTATGAATTTATCCAGAAATTATCTCCCTTGTTTGTGAATTCAACAATAATTATCTCCCTTGCATATCTATTTGTCCTTATTACCTGCCATGTTTGCCAATCTATCTAGCGTTTCCTCTATTGTCTGTCAATTCCTCCACCAATAGTTCTCGTATGTAGATTTATCCAGTATTACCTCCCTTGTCTGTAAATTCATCCAGTATTACCACCCTTGTCTGTTTATTCTCATCTTCATCTCCCATTTTAAAAAATTCTTTGCTTGATCCAATCTGTCACTCAAGTTTGACATCGTAATCCATTATGTCATATGTAGGCTGATATCAAAATAATTAATTAATGACATATCTAAATCCATCATGAACTCCTTAGTAGTCCATCAAGTGTACGAATTGTATGTCTACAATTTAATAAGCATTCTTTTGAATATTTTGAAACTAATTTGACCGGGTGCTGTTGCTGCCTCAACAGGTTACCTGTATAGTTAACATGATATTTGGATTCTGGCAATTCAGGGTTTGATCGATCCCAACGCTGGCGAAGCGTGGGCATAGATTGGCTGGCAATAGGTGGGTCATAGCTAAAAGTGGATTCACCCATTAGAATCAAATCTAGACACATACTTGCCTATGATAAGAGTGCCCATGACAAGAACAAGCAGCTCACTGACCAGGATGTCAGGAGGTTAATGTCCAAGATAACTTTCACCTTTAGACTCTTTGTGTAAGGTTTGGTTAAAGCGCTCGTGTTCCAATAAATATAGACACTTGTGCACAAGATATGAGATGCCTGTTCAATTTACCCAGCATGCAATGCTACCCAGCGTGCAATGCTACCAAGAATGCAATTCCCTGACTCCATAATCGTTGGAACTATTGGACGCCATATTCGTTTCTATTGTCTGCACAAGCCAGGATTGCTCAAACAAAACCAACCCGCTTGCACGTGCAAATAGTCATTAGTCATTTGTCCTCCATCTCTGGAAGCGTAAGCATGTATGTAGGGCAGTATATTCAACAGTGTATTTCAATGCTGTTCAGGGAAAGTGTGTCAATGTCCAGGCGAAAATAGGAGAACGCTTATATACATTGGCACTAATTTGTGTGAAAGTTGTTGCTATCAATGACCACCAACATTCAGTCAAATTGTTGTCAAAATAATTAGTATGTAATGCAGTTACCACCTGCTATATATTTGATACAAATTTTATTGAAAAGTGTTGCTGAAACAGCATTCAGTCTGTATTCTAAAGTAATCATTATAATTTTTAGTCGACTCGCTACAGATTTGAATAGCAATTTGACTGTAAGTTGTTGGTTTCTAAGGTGCCAACAACATTGTCGAATCAATATATTACTATTTAGGTAAAGTGAGCATAGGCCTATATACTCTTTCTCACAAAGAATGAATGCTTAGCAAACGGCGTGCATGTTTAGTTGACAGATTTGTGCATTTGTTTTAAATGCATTGCTCGAACAGAAATGTACACACGGTAGCTAGGTGAATTATTTCCTTCGTGCAGGCAAAACGTATTTTGGCCATATGTACTCACTACTTAGATAGTAATACTGAGTGCTGTGTGATTCTATGGACAACAATTTTATAACATTGTTGGTGCCTTAGTCAGCAACAACTAATTACAGTCAAATTGCTCTTCAAATCTGTAGAAAGTGTTGACTGAAATTTATGATGATTATTTTAGAATACATAGACTGAAAGCGGTTGCAGCAACACTTTTCGATAAAATTTGTATCAAATATATAGCCGGTAGTAATTGCATTACATGCTAATTATTTTGACAACAATATGACTGAATGTTGGTGCTGGCTTTGTTTGAGAAATCCTGGCTAGTGCAGACAATAGACTAAACGAATATGGCCTCCAATAGTTCCAACGATTATGGAGTCAGGGCATTGCATGCTGTGTAGCATTGCATGCCGCGTAGCATTGCATGCTGGGTGAATTGACCAGGCATCTCATATCTCATGCACAAGTGTCTATATTTAATGGAACACGAGAGCTTTAATGCTGTTGAAACTAAGCATGAAAACATGATTGCCTATGGTTTTAGGAAACAGCACAATGGCATTAAAGCCTTGAGGTGAAACGTAAGGGTCAATGCATTCAGGAAAACATCGTTACTGGTGGTGTTGGTTGTGTTTTAGGTTTAATTTGGTCACAACAGCACCTTAGTGGATAGACCCAGACCTTCTATTGTGTCATTCCTGAAGGAACTGGAGCAGTGCAGCATGATCACATGTAGGGCGGGGTGGTTTGGCCTAAAAGGAAACCGGTCACAGTATCAATAATTAAACCAGTATTAACGAAATACCAGTTTAAGGGGTTAGAAAGATCGAAAATAATTTGAAATACGAAAATATATCGTTTTCATTAGCTACAGTACATGTATTTTGCGATTTGACAACTGCCGTAAACTGCCACGAAATTAGAACGGTAACTACGTATGACTGCTCACTTCGACGCTATCTATCTCAAAATAGTAGTTAAAATAAATAAAGTCTGGTTCATGTGATGTCGTGAAAATAACACTAACTACTAAGATGTTGATTTTCAACACTGTTATTAGGTAACTATTTTCGAAAGCATAGTAAAATCTAACGTGTGTAAGTAGGAACCCGGATATGAGAGCGAGTTTAAGCTCCTAGTAGAGTACCTCACATACGGTTAGAGTTTGTATAACCACCTACAGTATGATCTAGTCTCTAGTCTAGTAAGTCATGGTTTGTATTCGAGTACTTGGTATTTAGTAATACTCCTCAATAAACTGTCATTGACGTGGGTGAATGTCATTCAGCACGTAGCTAAAGGGTAGTCATTTCCCGGAAATTGCACCTCAAGGATTCTCACAAAAGGCTGTGTTTGACTATTTTTCGAGGTTCATATGTAATATAATAAAGAGATTATGATAGTTTGACAACATAAACGCGATGATTCGTGAATCTAACTTAGATCTACTTAAATCAACACTCCGTAGTCTTGAAGATATATGAAGACGAAAAAGACCAGGCCTTTCCGTAAAACAAAACGATGTGATTCTAACACCTATCAAGCAGAAAAGTCACGCGGTAAAAAATACTAGGAATTTCATTCATAAAATTGATATCACATTACGCCTGCTCGTATTTGAGAAGCTAAGAGGTTTATTTTACTTGTAACTACTCCGCCAATGTAGGAAGCGACTTAATCGTTTTCATTTCTCGGGCGTTCAAGCAATTTGACTCGTATGTCTTATTCCGTGATGGATCATTTTATTTTTGTCGAAATCTAAGGGAAATAATGACATGTTTGGATTGGGAGTTCATTGTATAGCGTCGTTGTTTTCGTAGCGTGTTTCTTGATTATTTTTTTTTTTGTATCATGTCAAATTTGGAATCCTAATTAAACATAGTACAAACTCGAAATGAAAAAAGGATTATTTGTTACAAAGAAGAAATTTAGATTTTCAAATTATTCAATCTTACATTGAACCCGCAGAGCTTATGTCGTGTAAAATTCATTGCTGGCAAATCAAATCATATTTGCCAAGTGTCGTCCTCGGCCGATTTGTTGGGATTTCACCAACACCCTTGCTTTTCCACAGCTAATAGTTATAGATGACTGTGTGTTATGTCCCTATTAGCAAATGGTTTCACTAGATGATAATATTAAACTGCAAGTCAAGAACAAACTAGTTTAGGACAGTCACCAGATTTTGTGCAATCGTGATCTTACGGACAGTTTTTCATTTGGGTAAGCCATCGCGATAAAAAACCGTGAGACGGTGTGAAACCGGTATGTATACCTCCCAGCCCTAATTGCATGCCTGAACGTGGCCCTCTTTTGGATTGGAATTCCAAGCATGCACGGCCAAGTGCCTTAACTGACTCGGCTAATGCGACATCGCTACTTATAAATTCAGTATTTGTTAATCAGGTTAGAAGAGACTTTGATACATGTTTACCTATTCTATTAGATATCATTTGGATGATATTGAGGTCACAAGGTCGTAGGTCAAGGTTGCTGACCTTGAAACATATCACTTGTTTTTCAGTGTTGGATTTTTTTGCATTTAGATCCGCATATCGTCTGCGCTTTCAGGATTGGTAATTATTAATGAATTTAGACTTGGACACATGTTTGCCAGATGAAAGTTTTATCCCTGGACTTTCTGGTTGAACTTGGCAAAAAAATTGAGGGATCTGATCTGACACTCAAGTATCTTACGTCATGATCAATGGAGTAATCCAGTGTTAACTATGTTTGGCCCATCTCTAGCTAAGCTCCACCCACACTTCGCCCGTGTTGGAATCAACCGATCCCTGAACTCATTGACTATCATTTTCCAGAAAATTATACAGCTAAGCTGATAAATATTTCGAAACTAATTTGACTGGGTGGTAGGCAGCAACAGCGCCCGGTAAAATTAGTTTCAATTTATTCAACAGCATGTTTATTAAATAGCAAAGCCATACAACATAGTAAAGCCGTAGCAACGCTTAGTCCATCAAAATTAAGTGTTCATGATGAACTTCTCTGCATCATTCATGACTACGACATCAGCCTACACATCATGTAGTTGATTATGATGTCATATTGTTAATGGATAAACTGGAAAGGTTGATTACATCACACATAGACTGATGTCACAATCATTATCACATACCTGGCTCCATCATGAGCATTGAAATGCCTGTCAAGTGTACAAATTGTATGTCTTTGACGGGAGCTGTTGATGCCGATGGCTTACCTGTATACCTCGAATTCAGGTTTCAAAAGTAAATAAATCGATTCCAACATCCTCAAAATGGGTCGGAGCTTAGCTAGAAATGGGCAGGGCATAGCTAGAAATAGATCCCTCCATTTGTTTCTAATCACTGCGGCAAGGTCTATGTGTGCACTTGCTAGGACATCTTGTGTTTCTTTTGAGGAGAAGAATGGTTCTTCTGATTTACTGGTCAAAGGGCAAAGGTCAAGATCATGCTGAACTTGGTACAGAAATAGATATCAGCCTCTTGTTTTATATTAGGCCATCACTAACTATACCATATTGCAACCAAACTACATCTATCTATTCATAGTTTCGCATATCCGGGCATCTTGAGATCGGCCGTCATTAAAGTGGGAGCAAATTCATTACATACTAAAGAGGAAATTAGCCCCTCCAAAAATGGCATCGCTCCCAGGTTGTTATGGGAAATTTGATTGTGATGACGTCATTGCGATTCTATGAATTCTACCAATTAAATTTGATTATCTGTATTAACTGTCTGCCTACTTAATGTTCTGCAGAGTGCATTTTCCAATGGATTTAACTCCGTATATGTTGAATATTTTGAAAACAATTTGACTGAAAGTTGTTGGTGGCTTAGCCACCAACAACTTTCAGTCAAATTGTTTTTCAAAATATTCAGCAGTTCCTGAGTTATTGCCCATTGAATTTATTGTCTGGTGGCTTTCAGCAGTCAGACAGTTAAGATGTGCTTACTTATTATGTTTTACAGGTGATCTCACAGAGAAAGGCTTTAATGCACAAAAGTCCAGACTCTTGAAGCCATTTATGAACAGAGAAAAGAAAATTGATTCATACCTAGTCATGAAAACATCTGCTAACAAAATTCCCTCAATAAACAAAAATAAATTTGATCAAATTGGTGATAATAAGGATGCTAAAATAGACAGTGATGCTGCTGGTCAGATCAATAAACAGGATGAGTTGAAAGTTGATGACCATGCACAAATTCAGAAACAGTATGAAATTAAAGTGAAAAAGCGGGGACAAGTAGAAGAGCAGATGAAAGTTAACATGCAAAGTGAAATTGAGCAGCAGAGTGAAATGAAAGTTGAAAGTCAGGCTCAAATTAATAAACAAGATGAGATGAAAGTTAAAAAGCAGGATCAAGGTGAGAAAGAGGTTAACATGAGACCTGGAAAGCCAAGTCGCGATGAGAAACAGGAGCAAATGAAAGTTGAAACACAAGGTCAAGTTGAGGATGAAATGAAATTTGAAAAACAACATAAACTTGAGAACAGAGAATTAAAAGTTGAAAGACAGGGTCAAGTTGAGAAACGTGATGAAATGAAAGTTGAAAGACAGGGTCAAGTTGAGAAACGTGATGAAATGAAAGTTGAAAGACAGGGTCAAGTTGAGAAACGTGATGAAATGAAAGTTGAAAAACAGGGTCAAGTTGAGAAACGTGATGAAATGAAAGTTGAAAGACAGGATCAAGTTGAGAAACGTGATGAAATGAAAGTTGAAAAACAAGGTAAAGTTGAGAAACGTGATGAAATGAAAGTTAAAAGACAGAGTCAAGTTGAGAAACGTGATGAAATGAAAGTTGAAAAACAGGATCAAGTTGAGAAACATGATGAATTTAAAGTTGAAAAACAGGAGAAAGTTGAGAAACGTGATGAATTGAAATTTGACAAACAAGATCAAGTTGAGAAACTGGATAAAATAACATTTGAAAAACAAGGTCATGTTGAGAAACGTGATGAAATAAAAGTAGAAAAGCAAGGTCAAATTGAAAAACGTAATGAAATACAATTTGAAAAACGGGATCAAGATGATAAACAGGATGAAATAAAAGTTGATAAACATAGTCAAGATGAGACGGTGAAACTTAGGAAAAGCAAATTCGGTGATGTCGAGGTAAATAAATCTAGTCAAGTGGAAATAGATAAACTAGGGCACATTGGTGGAGTGGCAGGCGGAGATAAACTAGGGCACATTGGTGGAGCGGCAGATGGAGATAAGCTAGGGGACATTGGTGGAGCGGCAGATGGAGATAAACTAGGGCACATTGGTGTAGCGGCAGATGGAGATAAACTAGGGCACATTGGTGGAGCGGCAGATGGAGATAAACTAGGGCACATTGGTGGAGCGCCAGAGGGAGATAAACTAGATGTAGTAAAGCATGGAGAAAACAATTCTTCATTACATAAGATTATTAACAGACATGATCTTCAACCTGATAGTATTGATAAACAGAAAAATTTAAGGACTGATGGTAACAAAATACCTTTAGTAATAAATGAAAAAGGGCCCGCCATGCTAAAAATTGAAGATAGACAGAAGGGTGATAAAAATGCAGATGTTAATAGAGAAAAGGGCAATGTGTTTATGAAAGCTTTACGTGAACCATTAACTGCACAGAAAGAAGGTGAAGTGGAAGTACAAGAACTACAGGATAATATGCCACATAAATTAGATGATGACGAGCAGAAGATTGCATATTTACAGAAAAATTTTAATAACAAAATTGATTATGCTAAAAGAAAAGGTGATAATGAATTTAATGAAGGAGACCTAAAAATAGAGAGGAATAAAAAGAAAAGTGAAATAGTAGAAATGAAAATTCAACAACCAAAGCTGAATAATAAGAAAAATATTCATCCAGTTAAAAATAGAAGTATTAAACCAAATACTAAGGTGGAGAAAGAGAACAAAAATGCTAAGAAACCAAAACAAGCACCTCATAGGTCTCTGCTGTCTGTAGATTTAGACAATGATAATCTTGAGCGACAGTACCTTGATATCAGAATCAATTCCGACCACCATTCAGATAATAATAATAATAATAACAATAATAGAATAGAAAATACAAAGTTAGAAAACTCTAGAGGCGGCGGAGGAGTTATGTTAGAGAAAGGGGATACCTGGGAGGATGTGATAGTCAGCAATGGACGTGATAAGATATACCAGCCTGGTGGCTTTAAGTGGGAGCGAAGTGGAGTCCTCATGGAATTACAGAAGGTATATAATAATAATAATAATAATAATAATAATAGCAGTCATAGGTCCATTGTCCATTCCACTTTTTCAGAACGTATACAATTGAGGAATCCAGGGTTAGCTATGGCCCGCCCATCTCTAACTAAGCTCCACCCATGTTGGGATCGATCGATCCATGTACTCCCTGACTATCAATTTTCAGAGAAGTATACAGGTAAGGTGTTGAATATTTTGAGACTAATTTGACAGGGTACTGTTGCTGCCAATAGCAGCAACAGTGCCCAGTCAAATTAGTGTCAAAATATTCAACAGCATGTTTATTAAATAGTAAAGACAAACAATTCGTACAACAACGCTTTAGTCCGTCACCAATTATGCATTCATGATGCACTTAGTTACGTCCTTCATGACATCATTGATTATGATGTCATCCTACACGTCACATAGTCGATTATGACATCAGATATTGGATGGATCAACTGGACTATTATAAGATCATAATTCAGGTTTTAAGATCTGTATTATAACCTGTAAATCCTAGCTTATTGTAACAACCTTTCTTGTGACAAAATAATCATGAGATTATTTTCTGTTTGATCCACACGCGATATTTATATATGTTACCTGATCTATCAGTACTCGTGTAGCTGTATCTACATGATTATCTGAGCTATGGGTGCATGATTTTGCAATATATCGTGATTCCATACAAAAAACTGTAGCTGGAAAAAAAAGAATTTTGTGAACACATTATGATGACATGCTAAATATTTTTAAATTACTTTGAAAGATCTTGCTGCTTAATCCAGTTTCATTGACGCTCTATGTATTTATTCTATGCACGTTACCTACTCTGCTAAGACTTCTTCCAATATTGACACACAGTACAGCTCAGAAATAACTTAAAATGGTCTCTCCTAAACAAAATTGCAGCTTTCTTCATTGTTATGTCTTTGTTGTTACCACTATGTATGGGTAATTTGTAAACGGACTGATTAATCGAGTAATCACGATTATTCTTAAATAATTGATTGCGATCTCTCAAAGCCATAATGCACATGCCTACTGGAATCATGTGTACAATTAAGTCTATCGCAATCTATCCTCAATATTTATCATATTGTTGTGTGTGGGCTGTGTCCTCCAAAATGTGTCACTCACTAAACATTCTTATTAATATCAGTATTATATTGTATGGTTGCAACTGCTGGTATGCAAATTATTATGTTCGGCCATGTCAGACTCATTCACTGTCATGACTAAGGCGAGCTGCTGCAATACTGTAAATCCTCATCATTAAACAAGCAATCATCATTAAACAAGCAAGGCAACAGGATATACGAATATTCAAATGTCAAATAGCATCATGAGTTATGACAGTGAGTGAGTTTGGGTTGCTAAGGTAACCAGAGACATAAGTGCAGCTACAGATTATTATGTCTTTCGCTAAATAAAATTTAGAAATGTTTACATGCGTTCGTGTTATCTGTGCAGATGTTAATTGCATTCTAGTCTATCTCATTAAATATACAATTAGTAAATTACAGTTTACATATTTTATTTTCTGCTTAATATTCTGAAAACAATTTAGACAAGAACAACATTAGAGTCAAATTATATTCGAAATATATATCCGTTTTCATTAGCAATATGTAAATGATTCTTCGATAAGATAGTGATAATGATTTGACATTTTATATTTTCAGAAAAAGGAGAAGTTAGCTAGGATTAGAGCTTTTGATGGAGCGTCTTACAAAAGTCGTCATTTACTCGACACATTTGGCGACTCCCTGCGCCGTGTGAACAGACTGTATAATAAAGCATTTGGATACACAACGAGGAAGACACCAGCTCATATGCCACATTTGATTGACAAAAACATAATGGCAGAACTCCAAGACAGGTTTGTCACTCTGATAAAGAAATTGTAAAGACCATTTGACACATCCTATGTGTGTTCTAATTTAGTGTCATTTTTTTCTTCCCCTGGTCTGGAAGATGGGGTTGGGTGGGATATAGCTATCAGCATGTCCGTCCATCTGTCCATCCATCTGTCGGTCAGTTCCTGTCTTGTCAACGCAACTCATCTTACAGTTTTGTTACAATTGTTTTGAAACGTGGTAAATCTAGTCATTGCCATCTGAATATGTGCATATGCTTTTTTCGCGGCCCAAAAATTGTTCATTACAGAGTTATCACCCTTTAAATATCTTAGACATAAACTGCATTGCCAATCATTTCTTGTCAACGCAACTCCTACAGTTTAGCTCTGATTCGTTTGAAACTTGGTTAGTGTTATTATTACCATGTGAAGATGTGCTATCCATATACCTGTACGTCCATCCGTGTGTCCAAAATGTATGTATGTCCATCTGTTGGTCCATCCATCATTTCTTGTCAATGCTACTCCTAAAGGTCTCAATGCATTAACTTAAAGTTTTGTCCACATTATCAGTATCATGTGCAGATGTGCATGTGCTTTGTTTGGGGCCAAAAAATTATTCATTGCAGAGTTATCACCCTTTAAATATCTTAAAGCTGATACATAAACTGCATTGCCAATCATTTCTTGTCAATGTAACTCCTAGAGGTTTCAATGGATTAACTTAAAATTTTGTCCACATTGTCAGTATCATATGCAGATGTGCGTGTGCTTTTTCGCGGCCAAAAAATTATTCATTGCAGAGTTATCAGCCTTTAAATATCTTAAAGCTGATACATAAACTGTATTGCCAATCATTTCTTGTCAACGCAACTCCGACAATTTAGCTACAATTCTTTTGAAACTTGGTAAGTGTTATCATTACTACATGAATATGTCAAAGTGCTATCCGTATACGTGTACGTCCATCCATCTGACCAAAATGTCCATCTGTCAGTCTTGTCCATCTCTGACAATCATTTCTTCTCAACACAACTAGAGGTCTCAATGGATTAACTTAAAATTGTGTTCACATTATCAGTATCATGTGCAGATCTGCATGTGCTTTTTTCGCGCCCAAAAAATTATTCATTACAGAGTTATCACCTATTAAATATCTTAAAGCCAATACATAAACTGCATTGCCAATCATTTCTTGTCAACGCAATTCGTCCTACAGTTTATCTGCGATTCTTTGAAACTTGGTAAGTGTTATCATTACGACATGAAGATGTGCATGTGCTATCCGTATACTTGTACATCCATCCGCCTGTCCAAAATATATGTTCATCTGTCTGCCCATCCTTGTCAACACAACTCCTCCTTCAGTTACAATTCTTTTGAAACATGGTAAATCTAGTCATTACCATCTGAAGATGTGACTTGTGCTTTTTTTGCGGCCAGAAAATTATTCATTGCAGAATTATCCCACTTTAAATACCTTTAAGCCAATACATAAACTGCGTACCAATCATTTCTTGTCAACACAACTACAATTTAGCTGTGATTATTTTGAAACTTGGTAAGGGTTCTCATTACCACTTGAAGATGTGCTTGTGCTATCCATATGCCTGTACATCCATGTGTCTCTATAGAATGTATGCATGTCAGTCTGTCGGTCCGTCCATCTCTGACAATCATTTCTTGTCAACGCTAAATGTTCATAACAGTAAACATGGAATAGGAAAAGAGTTTATTGTCTATTAATGATATATTAAATCCTGATTTGTGTTTATCTGCAGCCAATTAACATTTAGAGAATCGATTTCGGCTTTTTTAAAATATACCTAATAGCAGCAGCCCTCCCCCCCCCTTTCTCAGAAATTTGGACTTATAGACTTTACAACACTTGTGCTATTAAAAGCCGCGGTTTATAAATCGGTGATTTATGGTAACCAATTCTTGTTTGTGAGTACTTCTGCCAGATGCCCATGCATTATGTTACCTTCTCTAAGCCATTTAGCACTCAAAGATCGTTGCTGCACTGGTCTTGGAAAATGACAATTTGCAGGCAAAGAGAATAATATTTTTTGAAAGTTTACCACTGAATCAGGAACATCTTATGGGTACTGTGAGCCCGGGGCAAAGTAATTGTGATGGGTCCTCATTTTCACATCAAGAGTATACTTACCTCCCTAATACTTTTGATATTGCTAAATATCGGCTTTCACTCAATAAACACTCAGATTAAAACAGTTAGGTGCCCCTACTGGGCAGGGAGTCAGAGCGTAGTCTGGCGGATGCCAGCCACACCACCGCGCATGCGCAGACTAGCACTTCCTCTTTGCTAATTTATTGGCAGAGAGTCTACACATGTTTTTGTGCTAGAGCTTTTCTAACTCAATTCATAGTCTTTTTTGTGTGAATTTGGAAGTGATTATCCCTGATATAGATGGCAGAAAGGATGACTTCGCCAGAGGAGGGTGACTTCTAGTAAAATTAGCGAGTTTTTTCCCCGGTGTAATGTGTTTCCGGGACTCGCGTTTACCGTGATAAGCGCCTTGTTTAGTTGGTTTATTTCAACTAGGTGCTATATAATACTAATCTCTCTTTGTGTTTATGTCCACAGGTCTGTGTGACGATATGTAATGGACATCACATCAGTAGAGGGTTTGTTTCTCTCCACCATGGTTCCATTTCACATCAAGAGTATACTTACCTCCCTAATACTTTTGATATTGCTAAATATCGGCTTTCACTCAATAAAACACTCAGATTAAAAACAGTTAGGTGCCCCTACTGGGCAGGGAGTCAGAGGTAGTCCGGCGGATGCTCGCCCCACCACCGCGCATGCGCCGACTACTACTTCCTCTTTGCTCATTTATTGGCAAAGGGTTACATGCGGTTTTGTGATTTTCATACTTTTCTGCGCGTTGCCTTGTTTTTCGCTCACGTTTGACGTTTATTTTTGGTGGAAGCATGTCGGAAAGGGAGGATTCGCCTCTAGAAGGAGCGGGATCGCTTTATCAGGTGAATTCTTTGATATGCTAGCGTGTTTTGTCCCGGTTTAATGTATTTCCGGGACTCGCGCTTACCGTGATTAGCGCCTGATTATGTTGGGTTTTTACAACATGGTGCTTCATATGTCTCATTTCTCTTTGTGTTTTGTCCACAGGTATCGCATAGAAGCTTTGGTGGACTTTTCGGCACAAGAGGATATGTTTTCTCTCCACCACGGTTCCATTTCCTACTAATAGGGTTATCTAACCAAAAGATCTATGTTCAGTGAGTTGGAGGCCTGTTATAAAGGTCTTCTCACTTTGCCCTCTTGCTCCAATTCCTTCCCCTGAGGTGGAGAGAATGTAGAGGCGTACTATGGTGGAGTTCTCCGGTTCATCACGTTGGATGGTTTGTCTATACAAGGATCAGGTATCTAATTATAATGTAAACAAAAGGGGAGATAATTTCCCTTTTTGCCAATACTAGAATTGGAAGGAGTTATCTCTGTATATCTGATTGTTGTGTACTCGAAATGCCAATTCAACGGAAATGTTCCGTTTTACTTATACAATTCGTTCTTGCTCTTGGTGCTTGTTGCGGATCGATTAATTTGGTCACGAGAGTGATGACGTCATAATCGGCCTTGGCCTTTTTATTAACAATTAACGTTTTGTCCATGGCTGGTTCTTCTTGATTTCTGATCTTGATGATCCTGTCCTCTCTTTTTAGTTGGTTTTGAGTTTGCTAACCTTAACTATCTTGCTCATTGTCCCTGTCCTTTGTCCTGTTTCAGAGACCTGGTTGCCCGTCCTGCGGGAGGTTTCTGAAAAGCCGCTTTGTCCCGCACTTGTGCTTCAGCTGCAGTCCCTGTGGACCGTTGCTGAAGTGCGACGTATGTAAGCTGTGGGGGGGCGAATTAATGTCTGATTTTCTCGCATTGCAGGCAAGGGAGAAGGTAATGGAGGAAGAGAGGAAGAAGAAGGAGAAAGTGTGTAAGAAGGGTAAGAAGAAGGCCTCATCCGCGGTGGATATGGAGGCCTTCAGGTCCGAAATGTTGCAAGAGATGCAGAGGACAATAAAGGATCTGGTCCCAGAGTTGCTTCGTGGCATGCTCCCTGGGCCAGCTCCTTTGTTGTCCTCGGCATCTGCTTACGAGCAGGTGATCCCCGCCTCTGAATCCGGTCTCTTTAGGTCCGGTCCGGTTGTGGATTCAGAGGTGGCCCCTTTGTTGGGGGCAGTCCAAGGCCCTGGCAGCAGGCATGGCGCCGCGCCGAGGGGCCGTGGACAGCGGTTGTTGCTGGGACCCGCGGTCTGCTCATCAGACCCCGGGTATCCGCGCGCCGAAGGTGCCAAACCCTCCTATGGCACCTTTCCTGGCCAGTCCGGGTTAGCTTTCTTTGCTGACCCGGAGTCTAATCTTTCTGGCCAGGAAGAAGAGGATCTCCTGCTGGGGTCGCCTTCTGAGGACGTGGCCATGGAATACGACGTCTGTGCACCCCTCGCGGGGAATGCAGGCGACGTGTTCCATGGTTCTACTCACGCAGGAGTAGATTTCACGGTCCAGAGGGTGTCCCCGGGCGGTGCTGTTGACCACGGATACCGCATACCTCGGCTTGCCGATGGTATGGCTGGTGCTGGTCAGACCCGTGGTAGAGCGGTGTTTACCCCGCGCTCTGCCACGGCGCCTGCTCCTGGTCAAGCCGCGGATTTTAGCATGCCTGCTCTCTCGGGCCCGCATGCTTTTCCAGGCTTGCCAGGGGTATCAGCTTACCCGCCGTCGACATCAACTGCGAGTGCTCTGGAGGAAGACGAAGGCCCTCGTCTAGTAGAGCGCTCGCAGTTAGCCACGGAGGAGGATTGGTCGGACGCTTGCCAGTGGCTGGTAAGTGTTCGGCCAGATCTACCCGTGGAGCTGCCGGCTAGCCAGCGTGACCATAGGCCGTGGTTAGCTGGTAGGCCGGCGGCTACCGCTATGCCATCTCTGCCGCTTGCTGAGCATGTCGTGGACATGTTCGAAGCGGCAGAGGCGTCCATTAAGGTGAATGGACGTCTCGCGAAGGCCCCTCGCGAGGTGGCGAAGCGGTGCCGCATCGTGCCCCTGGATTACCAGCGGTACGGTGTGGTGCCAAAGCCGAGCGTTGATGATCGCGCGGCTTTGGGCGAAGATGCGCGGCCGGGCTCCCGTTCTGACACGGGAGTCTTGTGCTCGAACGCGTTGCGTTCGGCAAATGCCGCGCTGCGGGATGCGGAGGAGAGTGGGAGAGCGTCGATTGCCGCTCTATCCCACGTTTCCCAGCTGCTACAAGGGGTGGTAGCGGCTTCCGCATCACGCCAACCTAGCCCGGTGACAGTCCAGAGAGCCATTCAGGATGGTATCAACCTGGCTTTGGACTGTTTGACGCGGGCGGTAACCAGAAGTGTCCGGGCGAGGCGCACGTTTGCACTTGACAATCTGTGCCCGTCCCAGGACCTGTATAATAGGCTGCTGCGGACGCCTATGACAGGTCCTGGTCTCTTTGGAGGTGAGGGATGCAGGCACCTCCAGGAGACGGTCACTCTGGTTAATAACCAGAGGGCGCTGCGGGAACAGTTTGAGGTGCTCCGGCGGGAGCGTGTTCGCGCGGCACCCCCTGCGTATCGTCCTCTGCAGGCTCGAGGTGGTGCTGGCCAGGTCAGGGGCCAGCCACCGTCGCAACGTAGGCCTAGGCCACGGGCGATTCGGCCAGCAGTGAGGGGGGCGCAGGCTCCCCAGCCGCACCCAGCCAGACAGCAGCCCGCGCACCGTGGTGCGCGCGGCGCTGGGCGGGGCGCGCGGGGATCTGGTCGCGGTAATCGGGCCTGATGGCCTGGTTACCGCGGTGGGAACCACTCCGGTGTTGCAGGCCGAGAGAACAGTGCCACTCTGGCCCTCCTTATGTCCACCTCTATCCCTAGGTGGACCGGTGGGCGGCCGTTTGGCCGCCCGCTTGCCAGAGTGGAAGCGGTTGACTCAGGACCGTTTAGTCTTGCGATGGCTTTCAGTCGGGTATCGTCCCGACTGGGTGACAGGCCCGCCATCGCGACTGTCTCTCGCGCCGATCTGGACTCCCATTCCACGGGATCCGGATCAGAGGTTGTGTATAGAGGAGGAAATAAATTCCCTCATACTAAAAGAAGCCATTCAGCCGGCACAGAGGTGCCCGGGCTTCTATTCAACCCTGTTCTTAGTAACAAAAAACACCGGAGGGTGGAGGCCGATTCTCAACCTCAAGCCGTTGAACAAGTTCATCGAGACACCCAGTTTCAAGATGGAGACTGTGCGCTCGGTGTTGGCGGGGTTAGAGCGAGGGATGTGGACAGCGTCGATAGATTTGAAGGATGCTTATTTCCACATTCCCATAGAGAGGAGTTTCCGTCGATTCCTGAGATTTGCATTTCAGGGCCGGCGGTGGGAATTCAGGGTGTTACCCTTCGGAATTTCCACGGCTCCTCGGGTCTTCACCCGTGTGGTTCTCGCGATCACTGCATACCTCCGCAGGAGAAGCATAGCAGTCCACACGTACATAGACGACTGGCTATTGAAAGCACACACCCGGGAATCGTTGTCAGCCAATCTGGAGATTGTTTTGAAAACTCTCTCGGACTTGGGCTGGATAATCAATTTCCCGAAATCAGAGCTAACTCCATCCCAGAAGTTTGTTTACCTGGGCATGTTCTTCGATCTGGAGACGGGGTATGTGTACCCCACTCAGGAGAGGGTTCAAGTACTCATCTCGGTAATTCAGTCGGTGTGCGACAGTCGTCATGTCCTGGCACGGGTTTACTTGAGAATGCTGGGCTTGATGGTTTCTTTGGAACCAGTCATTCCACAGGCCGCCTTGCGCAGGCGTCCGATCCAGTTGTTTCTCATGACACAGTGGACCCAGAGTTCAGGTTCGCTGGACTCGAACGTGCCGGTGTTGGCGCCTCTGATTCACCACCTGCAATGGTGGTTGAATACAGAGAATCTCTTGCTGGGGGTTTTGCTAACCCCTCCCCACCCTCAGGTGACTGTGTATACAGATGCATCGATGGAGGGGTGGGGAGCTTGTCTGGAAGAGTCCACAGTATCAGGGCTTTGGGATCTGGATCAGTCCAAGGAACATATCAATCTACTAGAGCTAAGAGCAGTAGTCCTGGGCCTGGAACATTTCTTACAGAAAGTTCAGGGCAAGATTGTTCTAATTCGTTCAGACAACTCAACAGTAGTGACTTACATAAACCGCCAGGGCGGAACGAAGTCGCCCAGTCTCTGTATGATGACATGGGGACTGCTTTGTTGGTGCCTGGATCATGGGATCACCTTGAAAGCAGTTCATATTCCGGGGAGGTTAAATCTGCTAGCAGACTCATTGAGCCGAAGGATGAGTGTTTTACCCACGGAATGGCAACTAAATCAATGTGTGGCGGATCGTCTGTTCGACCATTGGGGGAAACCCAACATAGATTTGTTCGCGATGAAGAAGAATGCGAAGATGACGACGTACGTCTCTCCGATTCCAGACCCAAGCGCTTTCGCAACAGATGCGTTAGCTATCAGCTGGGAGGGAATGTATGCATACGCATTCCCCCCAGCAATCCTGATTCCAAAGGTGCTTCAGAAAATCAGGCAGCAGGAGTGCCAAGTGCTTCTGATCGCCCCGGATTGGCCAAGCCGATCGTGGTATACGGATCTGCTGGACCTTCTGGTCTGCAATCCGGTTCCGCTGCCTCTGATGGACAACCTTATCTTCCAGGGCAAGGCCCTTCACGACAATCCGTCAATGTTCCGATTGACTGCGTGGATGTTGTCAAGGAATCTAGAATTAAGGAGGGCTTTTCTGAGCAAGCGGCCATGTTTATGGCCAAAGCCAGGAGGGGGTCAACCTCCAGAGCATATAATTATAAAATCAACAGATTTGCAGAATGGTGCTCAAAAAGATGTATTGATCCAATGGAATCATCTATTCAGGTAGTGGCTGATTTCCTCTGTCACCTATATGATGCCTATAGCCTCAAGCCTAACTCTATTGCTGGTTATAAGTCAGCTTTAATGACTGTTATTCCTTGCTTGGCTAATAGGGGGAGTGATGAAGTAAGTACATTAAATGTATTAATTAAAGGCATGGGCAATCTAAGACCAAGGAATCCTCCACTGATTCCGTCTTGGAGTTTATCACTGGTGCTCCAGGTACTAGGTGATAAGCCTTTTGAACCACTTAGTTCCATTTCTATGAAAATGTTAACTCTTAAAACTGTATTTTTAATTGCTGCGGCCTCGGCTAGGCGTAGGAGTGAAATTCACGCCTTATCAGCCGAGGTTGACCGTTTTGTGGTTACAGGGGAAGGCCTTAAGCTTCTACCTAGGATTAATTTCTTGTCTAAAAATCAGTCATTGAAATATCCAGGTCAACCTATTTTTTTGCCATCTTTAACTAGATATGATCCTAATTCTAAAGTATGGTGCCCCGTACGGGCGCTGCTCCGGTACAAACAGCGTACTTCGGAGTGGCGTACCGACCAGTCAGCGTTATGGTTGTCATATATTGAACCCCATGGTAGGGCGTCTAAGGACACCATTTCTAGGTGGATTGTGGAATGTATTCAATTTTGTCACAAATCCGCCACCGGGCGACAGGTTGACGTGGCCAAGGCTCACAGTGTCCGCGGTGTCGTGACATCCACTGCCCTTTTTAATGGGGTCCCTGTGGATGATATTATGTCAGTGGCTCAGTGGCACTGTGAGTCTAGTTTTACAGACCATTACCTCCGTGACACCTCTAACCCTCTCGCCTTGTCGATTTTGAAACAATAACCGCTTTATGTTTGTGAAGAGTGCCTCCGCATTGCTTATATACTTCGCCATTCAGCGACGGTGACAACCACTTGTCGGGACTGTATCATCCTTCTCTACTGGATTCATGATGACAGCTTCCTAGGACAACAAGGTCAGTCTTGTTCATGTGTTGTTCATTGTTTGTATTGTCACGTTACCCAGTGTTATTAATATGGTGATGGTTTATGTGGGTTGTGGTTCTTTATAGAGAGTATACGAAAATGGAGCCTTTTCGTCTCTGTCCTATAGTACTTAGCACTAGTACGAAGAGAGCGTGTAGGACATTGAGGTCATTTAATCTTCCTCCCAAGGGAGGGGGGGGAGCGCATATGACAAATCGGTCATCTCTCAGGCATCGGTTGTGTTATCCGATGGTTTATCAAATCCTGACTGTGTTTTCACACAGTTTCAGACGTCATAAGTGCCTTAAAACGCTTGAAAGCGTATAGGGAAGAGCTGGTCTTTTGACCTCGCCTCCCTCCCGCCAGATTCACTTTCGAATTCTGGCAATATCAAAAGTATTAGGGAGGTAAGTATACTCTTGATGTGAAATAAACGAAATCTAGGATTTCTTTTTTCACGAGAGAGTTGATACTTACCTCCCTAGATACTGACCCGGCCTCTCCGCCCCACAGAGGCTCGGTCTTCAGGCTCTTGGTAGTTGCATGTGTTAGCCAATAAATGAGCCAGAGGAAGTAGTAGTCGGCGCATGCGCGGTGGTGGGGCGAGCATCCGCCGGACTACCTCTGACTCCCTGCCCAGTAGGGGCACCTAACTGTTTTTAATCTGAGTGTTTTATTGAGTGAAAGCCGATATTTAGCAATATCAAAAGTATTAGGGAGGTAAGTATCAACTCTCTCGTGAAAAAAGAAATCCTAGATTTCGTTTATTTCCTACTAATACTGTTAGGTTATCTAACCAAAAATTTTATGTCCAGTGAGTCGGAGGCCTAGTATAAAGGTCTTCTCACTTTGCCCTCTTGATCCAATTCCTTCCCCTAGCGGTGGAGAGAGTTAAGAGGCGTTCAGTTGGTGGAGTGCTCCAGTTCATCACGTTGGATGGTTTGTCTATACAAAGTGTCAGGTATCTAATTATTGATATGAGGTGATGTTAATTATTAGAGAGGAAAGGGAGATAATTAACAGTATTTGCCATTGTTATCAGTATATATCTGATGGTTGTGTAGTCGAAATGTCCATTCTGCACATGTTCTGGTTAGAGATACAATTCGTCCTTGCACTTGGATGTTTGTTGGGGATCGATTTTTTCCTGTCATAGGATTGATGACGTCATAATCAGCCTTGCTCTTTATTAACAATTAAAGTTTGTCCAAAGAAAAAAAAAATTTTTGAAGGACAAGTTTGTGCCTCATCTCTGTTATCAGTGTAGCCCCTGTGGTCCCTTGCTTAATTGCGAGATATGTAAGCACTGGGGGGGGGGGGCGAGCTAATGTCCGAATTCTTGTGCTTGCAGGCGAAGGACAAGGTGGTGGAGGAGGAGAAGAAGAAGCAGAAAAGAGAGGGTGTGAGTAAGAAGGGTAAGAGGAAGGCCTCGTCCGCGGTGGACATGGAGGCCTTCCGGACCGAGATGTTGGGAGAGATGAGGAGGACAATAAAGGATTTGGTTCCAGAGTTGCTTCGTGGCATGCTTCCTGGACCAAATCCTTTGCTGTCCGCTTCATCTGCTTCGGAGCAGGTAATCCCCACCTCTGAATCACCTTTCCTTAGTACGCTTCCGTTGTTCGAAGATTCAGAGGTGGCCCCATTAGAGGGGGCGTTCCACGACCCTGGCAGCAGGCTTAGTGCCGCGCCGAGGGGCCGTGGACGGTTGTCGCTGGAATCCGCGGGCTGCTTATCAGTCCAGGGGTATCCGCACGCCGCGGGTGCCAGTACCTCCTATGGCACCTTCCCTGGCCAGTCCGGGTTAGCTCTCTTTGCTGACCCGGAGTCTAATCTGTCTGGCCAGGAGGATGAGGATTACCTGTTGGGGTCGCCGTCTGAGGACGTGGCCATGGATTATGACGTCTGTGCACCCTTCGCGGGGAATACAGGCGACTTATTCCACGGTTCTACTCACGCAGGGGTAGAATCCACGGTTCAGACTGTGGCCCTGGGTGCTGAGGGCCAGCGTTACCGCATACCTCGGCTTGCCGAGAGTGTCGCTGGTGCTGGCCGGGGCCGTGGTGGGGCGGTATGTGCTCCGCGCTCTACCACGGCGCCTGCTCCTGGTCAAGCCAGTGAGATTAGCATGCCGGTGTTGTCAGGCCCGCATGCTCTCCCTGGCTTGCCAGGGGTATCAGCGTATCCGCCGTCAAGCTCTGTTGCTTGCGCTCAGGAGGAAGACGAAGGTCCCCGTCTTGTAGAGCGCTCGCAGCTAGCCACGGAGGAGGATTGGTCTGACGCTTGCCAGTGGTTGGTGAGTGTTAGGCCAGATCTGCCCGTGGAGCAGTCGGCTAGCCAGCGTGACCACAGGCCATGGTTAGCTGGTAAGCCTACTGCTAACACTATGCCTTCTCTGCTGCTGGCAGAGCATGTCGTTGACATGTTCGTGGCGGCGGAGACGTCCATTAAGTCGAGTGGACGTCTCGCGAAGGCCCCACGCGAGGTGGCCAGGCGTTGCCGCATCGTGCCCCTGGATTACCAGCGGTACGGTGTGGTACCTAAGCCGAGCGTGGATGACCGCGCGGCTTTGGGTGAGGATGCGCGGCCAGGCTCCCGTTCTGACACGGGAGTCTTGTGTTCGAACGCATTGCGTTCAGCAAATGCCGCGTTGCGTGATGCGGAGGAGAGTGGGAGGGCTTCGATTGCCGCTCTGTCCCACGTCTCCCAGCTGTTACAAGGGGTAGTAACAGCATCCGCATCGCGCCAGCCAAGTCCGGTCACAGTCCAGCGAGCCATCCAGGATGGTATCAACCTGGCGCTGGACTGTATGACTCGGGCGGTGACCAGGAGTGTCCGGGCAAGGCGCACATTTGCCTTGGACAATCTGTGCCTGTCCCAGGACCTGTACAATAGGCTACTGCGTACGCCTATGACAGGTCCTGGTCTCTTTGGAGGTGAGGGATGTCGACACCTCCAGGAGACGGTTACTCTGGTAAATAACCAGAGGGCGCTGCGCGAGCAGTTTGAGGTGCTTCGTCGTGCTAACGTTCGCGCCGCACCCCCTGCGTATCGTCCCCTGCAGGCTCGAGGTGGTGGTGGCCAGGTCAGAGGCCAACCACCATCGCAGCATCGGCCTCGGCCGCGTGCGATTCGGCCAGCAGCGAGGGGGGCGCAGGCTCCTCAGGCGCAGTCAGCCAGGCAGCCGCCCGCGCACCGAGGTGCGCGCGGTGCTGGTCATGGCGCGCGAGGATCTGGGCGTGGTAATCGTTCCTGATGGGACGGTTACCGCGGTGAGAACCGCTCCGGTGTTTCTGGCAAAGGAGACAGTGCCGCTCTTGCACTCCTTATGTCCACCTCTATCCCTAGGTGGACCGGTGGGAGGCCGGCTAGCCGACCACATGCAAGAGTGGGAACGGTTAACTCAGGACCGTTTAGTCTTGCGATGGCTTTCAGTCGGGTATCATCCCGATTGGATGACAGGCCCGCCATCGCGACTGTCTCTAGTGCCGATCTGGACTCCAAATCCGAGAGATCCAGAGCAAAGGTTGTGTATCGAGGAGGAAATAAATTCCCTCATACAAAAAGGAGCTATTCAGCCGGCACAAAGGTGCCCGGGCTTCTATTCAACCCTGTTCTTAGTAACAAAAAACACCGGAGGGTGGAGACCAATTCTCAACCTCAAGCCATTGAACAAGTTCATAGAGACGCCCAGTTTCAAGATGGAGACTGTGCGCTCGGTGTTGGAGGGGTTAGAGAGGGGAATGTGGACAGCGTCGATAGATTTGAAGGACGCTTATTTCCACATCCCCATACACAGGAGTTTCCGTCGCTTCCTGAGATTTGCATTCCAGGGCAGACAGTGGGAATTCAGGGTGTTACCCTTCGGAATTTCCACGGCTCCTCGGGTTTTCACCCGTGTGGTTCTTGCGATCACCGCATACCTCCGCAGGAGAAGCATAGCAGTCCACACGTACATAGACGACTGGCTGTTGAAAGCGCACACCCAGGAAAGTTTATCGGCCAGTCTGGAGATTGTTTTGAAGACTCTCACAGACTTGGGCTGGATGATCAATTTCCCAAAATCAGAGCTGACTCCATCCCAGAAGTTTGTTTACCTGGGGATGTTCTTCGATCTAGAGACAGGATATGTTTTTCCTACTCAGGAGAGAGTTCAGAAACTCATCTCATTGATTCAGTCAGTGTGCGACAGTCGTCATGTCCTGGCACGGGTTTACTTGAGAATGCTGGGGTTGATGGTTTCATTGGAACCAGTCATTCCTCAGGCCGCCTTACGCAGGCGGACGATCCAGTTATTTCTCATGACACAATGGACCCAGAGTACAGGTTCGCTGGACTCGAACGTGTCAGTGTTGGCGCCTCTGATTCATCACCTGCAATGGTGGTTGGACACAGAGAATCTCTTGGTGGGGGTGTATACAGATGCATCGATGGAGGGCTGGGGAGCTTGCCTGGAAGAATCCACGATATCAGGGCTTTGGAATCTGGAACAGTCAAAGGAACATATAAATCTACTGGAGCTAAGAGCAGTAGTCCTGGGCCTGGAACATTTCTTACAGAAAGTTCAGGGCAAGATTGTTCTTATTCGTTCAGACAACTCAACAGTTGTGACTTACATAAACCGCCAGGGTGGAACGAAGTCGCCCAGTCTCTGTATGATGACATGGAGACTGCTTTGTTGGTGCCTGGATCACCAGATTACCTTGAAAGCAGTTCATATTCCGGGAAGGTTAAATCTGCTAGCAGACTCATTGAGCCGAAGGATGAGTGTTTTACCCACGGAATGGCAACTAAATCAATGTGTGGCGGATCGTCTGTTCGACCATTGGGGGAAACCCAACATCGATTTGTTCGCAACGAAGAAGAATGCGAAGATGACGACGTACGTCTCCGATTCCGGATCCAAGCGCTTTCGCAACAGATGCGTTAGCTATCAGCTGGGGGAGAATGTATGCATACGCATTCCCTCCAGCAATCCTGATTCCAAAAATTCTTCAGATAATCAGACAGGAGGAATGCCAAGTGCTTCTGATCGCCCCGGATTGGCCAAGCCGATCATGGTATACGGATCTGCTGGACCTTCTGGTCTGCAATCCGGTTCCTCTGCCTCTGATGGACGACATTATCTTCCAGGGCAAGGCCCTTCACAACAATCCGTCAATGTTCAGATTGACTGCGTGGATGTTGTCAAGGAATCTAGAATTAAGGAGGGCTTTTCTGAGCAAGCAGCCATGTTTATGGCCAAAGCCAGGAGGGGGTCAACCTCCAGAGCATATAATTATAAAATCAACAGATTTGCAGAATGGTGCTCAAAAAGATGTATTGATCCAATGGATTCATCTATTCAGGTAGTAGCTGATTTCCTCTGTCACCTGTATGATGCCTATAGCCTCAAGCCTAACTCTATTGCTGGTTATAAGTCAGCTTTAATGTCTGTTATTCCTTGCTTGGCTAAGAGGGGAAGTGATGAAGTAAATACATTAAATGTATTAATTAAAGGCATGGGCAATCTAAGACCAAGGAATCCCCCTGTGATTCCATCTTGGAGTTTATCGCTAGTACTTCAAGTACTAGGTGATAAGCCTTTTGAACCACTTAGTCCTATTAACACTGAAGACTGTGTTTTTAATTGCTGCGGCCTCGGCTAGGCGTAGAAGTGAAATTCATGCCTTATCAGCCGAGGATGACCGTTTTGTGGTTTCAGGGGAAGGCCTTAAGCTGCTACCTAGGATTAATTTCTTGGCTAAGAATCAGTCGTTGAAATATCCAGGTCAACCTATTGTTTTGCCTGCTTTAACTAGATATGATCCTAATTCTAAAGCATGGTGTCCCGTCCGGGCGCTTCTCCGGTACAAACAACGTACATCGGAGTGGCGCACTGACCAGTCGGCGTTATGGTTGTCATATATTGAACCCCATGGCAGGGCTTCTAAGGACACCATTTCCAGGTGGATTGTAGAATGCATTCAGTTTTGTCATAAATCCGCCACCGGGAAGCAGGTTGACGTGGCCAAGGCTCACAGTGTCCGCGGCGTAGTGACATCCACCGCCCTATTTAATGGGGTCCCTGTGGATGATATTATGTCGGTGGCTCAGTGGCACTGTGAGTCAAGTTTTACAGACCATTATCTCCGTGACACCTCTAATCCTCTCGCCTTGTCGATTTTGAAAAAATAACTAGGTTTATATTTTTGATGAGGTTTCCTCATTGCTTATATATTTCACAATTAATTTATGGAAACAACCACTTTTTTGGGACTGCATCATTCTTCACCAATGGGAAGATGATGTCAGCAGCCATTTTCAACAAGGTCAGTCTTGTGCATGGGTTGTCCATTGTTGATTGTCTTGTCACGTTACCTGTTATTAATATGATGATGGTTTTGTGTATTTATGTGGTTCATTGTTGAGAGTATACGAAAATGGAGTTTTTTCGTCTCTGTCCTGTAGTACATGGCACTTGTACGTAGAGAGCGTATAGGACATTGAGGTCATTCGACTCTTCCTCCCAGGAAGGAGGGGGGGGGGGGGGGGTGCGCATATGACATTCGGTCATCTCTCATACATCGGTGGTGTTATCCGATGGTTAGTCAAATCCTGACTGTTTTTTCATACAGTTTCAGAAGTTTAAGTGCCTTAAACGCAGAAAAGCGTATAGGGATGAGCTGGTCTTTTGACCTCGCCTCCCTCCCGCCGAATTCACTGTCGAATTCTGGCAATATCAAAAGTATTAGGGAGGTAAGTATACTCTTGATGTGAAATAAACGAAATCAAGGATTTCTTTTTTCACGAGAGAGTTGATACTTACCTCCCTAGATACGGACCCGGCCTCTCCACCCCACAGAGGCTCGGTCTTCAGGCTCTTAATAGTTGCATGTGTATCAGCCAATAAATTAGTCAGAGGAAGTGCTCGTCTGCGCATGCGCGGTGGTGGGGCTGGCATCCGCCAGACTACGCTCTGACTCCCTGCCCAGTAGGGGCACCTAACTGTTTTAATCTGAGTGTTTATTGAGTGAAAGCCGATATTTAGCAATATCAAAAGTATTAGGGAGGTAAGTATCAACTCTCTCGTGAAAAAAGAAATCCTTGATTTCGTTTAGTTCCCAACCACTAGAAGCCAACCCAGAAGGGGTCTGGGGGTCCTCCCCCACCCCAAAAGAATCTTGAAATCTAGATGTTCACAGATGGCATCTGTCTTTCCAGAGATAAATAAATTATAGACCCTTGTTGACTGTTATTTTACTTCAAGAGATACACTTACCCCCCTAACACTATGATATTTCCTAAATATCGACCTTCACTCAATAACCCAGATTAAAAAAGATAGGTGCCCTTATTGGGCAGTTAGACAGGTGACAGACAGTCAGCCGGATGCCGGCCCCAACCCCGTGCATGCACAGACTGTCACTGCCTCTTTCTTGACTATTGGCCTATTCACATGCTTGTGTTTTGATATCCACTTGCTGAGTTTTGCTCAATATTCTTTCTAAAGTTGCTCTAGAGTTCTTAAACTCATGTCTGATGGTTCTTAAAATCATGTCTGATAAGTTCAATTCGCCTGAGGCCACACCAGGACCAAGTTTATCAGGTGAATTCTAGTACAATTATGTTTAAATTACGTCTGAATTACGTGGTGTAACCTGTTTCCGTGACGTGATATAGACGTTATAGGCGATCAGAAAACTGGTAACTTTATTATCTGGCGCCATAAAATGCAAATATCTCTTTATGATTGTGTCCACAGGTTTCTGTAAGGAAATTTGTTCACATCTAAAGAGGTTTGTCTCCACTATTTCCCTATAAATGTTAGGAAAAAAGACTATGCCCAGAATGATATAGGCTCCCATAAGAGAGAGCTTGGCATTCTGCCCTCAGGTCCCACCCTTCCATTTGAATAAATAAGTGAGTGGTGATGAAGAGTGGTTGTCTGAGTAGTCATGAAGAGTGGTTGTCTGGTGGAGCTTCCAAGAGCTGGACGTGGTGGT
>JAVVLW010000323.1:0-11000 GCA_034401795.1 Chaetoderma sp. LZ-2023a
ATGCCTTTGCTAAAGACTCAGGTACTCTACTTATGCTTTATGGCACATTAAAATATTTGAAAATATTTGTAATTATTTGCTGGCAATATTTTTTCAGTCATACTGTTTATCTGTATCATTATAAAGCATGAGCTATTACTGTGTTCACATTACTGTTTAGTGTGCTCTTGTAGTCATACAATTCATCTTACACCTGGATGTTGATTCGTCTGTTTTCTTTATTGAAAATTATGACGTCATAATCAACCTTATTATTGTTTTTTAATATCCTCTTTGAGGCTGGTTGTTCATCTTTTTTTCACTGTCCTTTATAGGCCTATAGATGATTTCTTTCTCCTTTATGAGTTATTTAATTTATTTAAATTATTAAAGAGGCTTTAACTCATCGTCGTCGTCTTGTCCCTTTTTTCAGAGGCCTTGTGTTGGCTGTAACCATAAAATTAAGTCAAAGTTTGCTCCTCAGCTCTGTGTCAAATGTTCCCCTTGTCCATTATTAAAATGTGATGTCTGTAAATGGTGGGTGGGGGGGACTTATTCTCTGAATTCTTGTCGTTACAGGCAAAGGAAAAGGCGTCGGAGGAGAAGTGTGCGAAGAAGAGTGTAAGTGGCAAGGGTAAGAGAAAGGCCAATGTTTCTTCGGAAATGGAGACTTTCAGGTTGGAAATGATGGGGGAGCTGAAAAAGGCAATAAAAGATTTGGTACCAGCATGCTCCCTGGGCCAAGTAATTTATTGTCTTCTTCATCTGCTCCCGAGTAGAAAATCCCCACCACTGATTCGCGTACACCTGCGAGTGCATTAGAGAATGACGAAGGCCCACGCCTTGTCGAGCACTTACAGCTGGCCACAGAGGAGGACTGGTCTGGTAAGCGTTAGGCCAGAGCTCTGTGTTGAACAGTCGGCAAGCCAGTGGGACCAGCGGCCGTGGTTGGCTGGAAAGCTGGCAGTTTCCGCCATGCCATCTCTGCCGTTAGCAGAACATATAGTGGATATGTTCATGGTGATAGAGACATCCATTAAGCCTAATGGACGACTTGCGAAGGCCCCCCCCCCCCCCCACGAAGTGGCGAGGCGGTGCCGTATTGTTGCTGCCCAATAGCAGAAATACGGTACAGTATCAAAGCCGAGCGCTGATCGCGCAGCGCTTGGTGAAGACACATGGCCAGGCTCCCATTCTGACATGGGAGCGCTGTGCTCGAGTGCCGTGAGCTCAGCAAACATCGCGTTGCACGATGCAGAGGAGAACTTGAGAGCATCCATAGCGGCACTCTTGCATGTCTCTCAGCTGTTACAGGGTGTTGTAATAGCGTCTGCATCGCGCCAAGCAAGCCCTGTCTCAGTACAGAGAGCCATCCAGGATGGTATTAACCTGGCTCTGGACTGTGTGACTAGGGCAGTGACTAGAAGTGTCAGAGCGAGACGCACATTTTCTCTGGATAATTTGTGTCCATCTCAGGATCTGTACAACGGGATGCTGCGTACACCTATGTCAGGTCCTGGTCTCTTTGGGGGTGAGGGATGTAGACACCTCCAGGAGACAGTCACTCTAGTCAATAATCAGAGGGCGCTACGCGAACAGTTTGAGTTGCTGGTCAAGTCGGAGGCCAGCCACCGGCGCAGCGTAGGCCACAGCCATGCCCACTCCAGCACCGGCCTGCAGTGGAGTGCCGTAGGCTCCTCAGGCGCAGTCAGCCACCTGCGCACCAAGGTGCATGAGGAGCGGGCAGAGCAGGCCGTGGTGCACGAGGATCGGGTCCTGGTAATCGTGCCAGATGGGCCGATTTCCACAGGAATCACGCCAATGCTAGAACCAGAGACAGGTCCACTCTTGTACTACTTATGTCCACCTCTCTCCCTAGGTGGACCCATGGTAGGTCGATTGACCTGTCACAAGCAGGAGTGGGAGCAGTTAACCCAGGACCGCTTAGTCTTGCGATGACTTTCAGACGGGTACCAGCCCGACTGGGCGATAGGCCCACCATCGCACCTGTCTCTGGTTCTGATCTGGACTCAAATTCCAAGAGATCCCGATCAATGGTTGTGTATAGAGGAAGAGATAAATTCCCTCATACAAAAAGGAGCAATTCAACCGCCACAAATTGCCCGGGCTTCTATTCAACCGTCTTTCTAGTGACAAAGAGCACTGGAGGGTGGAGACCAATTCTCAACCTCAAGCCATTCAACAAGTTCATAGACACACTGAGTTTCAAAATGGAAACAGTCAAGACGGTGTTGGCGGGTTTGGAGAAGGGAATGTGGATGGTGTCCATAGATCCGAAGGATGCTTATTTCCACATAACAATTGCGAAGAGTTTTCGTTGGTACCTGAGATTCGCATTCCAGGGCCGGCAGTGGGAATTCAAAGTTTTACCAGTCGGAATTTCCACAGCTCCTCGGGTCTTCACCAGGGTTGTTCTTGCAATAACAGCATGCCTCCGCAGGAGAAGCATAGCAGTCCACACTTAGATAGACGATTGGCTGTTAAAAGCATATAGTCGGGAAAGTCTTGCAGCAAATCTGGAGATAGTTTTGAAAACTCTCACAGACTTAGGCTGGATATTAAACTTTCAGAATTCAGACCTGACTTCATCCCAGAAGTTTGTTTGCATGGGAATGTTCTTCGATCTAGAGATAGGGTATGTTTATGTAGAAATACTCATCTCAGTAATACTGTCAGTGTGCAACCGTCGTCATGTACTGGAATGGGTTTACTTGAGAATGCTGGGGTTGATGGTTTTTCTGGAACCAGTCATTCCACAGACGGCCTATCCAGTTATTTCTCATGACACAGTGGACCCAGAGGACAGGTTTCCTGGACTCAGAGGTGTCAGTGTTGGAACCTCTTATTCACCACCTTCAATGGTGGATGAAGAGAGAGAATTTCCTGGCGGGTGTGATGCTCACCCCACCCCACACTCAAATAACGATGTACACAGATTCATCAATGGGGGGGGGGGGGGGGGTGCTTGCCTGGAAGAAGCCACAGTATCAGGGCTTTGGAATCTGGATCAGTCACAGGAACATATAAATCTACTGGAATTACGAGCAGTAGTTCTGGGCCTGGTACACTTCTTAAAGAAGTTCAGGGCAAGATTGTTCTAGTTCGATCAGCCGACTCAACAGTAGTGACTTACATAAACCGCCAGGGCGGAACGAAGTCGCCCAGTCTCTGTATGATGACTTGGAAACTGCTTTGCTGGTGTCTAGATCATATGATCACCTTGAAGGCAGTTCACATTCCGGGAAGGTTAAATCTGTTAGCAGACTCATTGAGCCGAAGGATGAGTGTTTTGCCTATGGAATGGCAACTAAATCAATGTGTGGTGGATCATCTGTTCGACCACTGGGAGAAACCCAACATAGATTTCTTCGCAACGAACAATAATGCGAAGATGACGACGTACGTCTCTCCGATTCCAGATCCAAGTGCTTACACAACAGAGGCATTAGCTATCAGCTGGGAGAGAATGTATGCATACGCATTCCCACCAGCAATCCTGATTCCAAAAGTCCTTCAGAAAATCAGGCAGGAGGAGTACCAAGTGCTTCTGATCGCCCCAAATTGGCCACGCCGATCATGGTATACGGATCTGCTGGACCTTCTGGTCTGCAATCCGGTTCCTCTGCCTCTGATGGACGACATTATCTTCCAGGGCAAGGCCCTTCACAACAATCCGTCAATGTTCAGATTGACTGCGTGGATGTTGTCAAGGAATCTAGAATTAAGGAGGGCTTTTCTGAGCAAGCAGCCATGTTTATGGCAAAGGCCAGAAGGGGGTCAACCTCCAGAGCATATAACTATAAAATCAACACATTTGCAGAATGGTGCTCTAACAGAGATGTTAACCCAATGGATACATCTATTCAGGTTGTAGCCGATTTCCTCTCATCTGTATGATGCCTATAGCCTCAAGCCTAACTCTATTGCTGGCTACAAGTCAGCTTTGATGTCAGTTATCCCTTGCTTGGCTGATAGGGGAAGTGACGAAGTCTGTTCATTGAACACTTTAAGAAAAGGCATGTGTAATCGAAGACCGAGAAATCCACCAGCGATTCCGTCTTGGAGTTTATCGCTAGTACTTCAAGTGCTAGCAGATAAACCCTTTGAACCACTAAGTGCCATTTCTATGAAAATGTTGACCCTTAAGACTGTATTTCTAATTGCTGCGGCCTCTGCAAGATGGAGAAGTGAGATTCATGCTTTATCCGCCGAGGCAGACCGTTATGTCGTTACAGGCAAAGGCCTTAGGCTTCTACCTAGGATAAATTTCATGTCTAAGAACCAGCCTTTGAAATATCCAGGTCAACCAATTGTTTTACCAGCTTTGACTAAGTTTGATCCTAATTCAAAAGCATGGTGTCCAGTCCACGCATTAAACAGGTACAAACAACGTACATAGGAATGGCAGACACACCCATCCTCATTTTGGTTGTCTTATATTGAACCCCATGGCAGAGCGTCAAAAGACACTATATCTAGGTGAATTGTGGAATGTATTCAATTTTGCCACAAATCCGCCACTGGTAAACAAGTTGACTTAGCCAAGGCTCACAGTGTCCGTGGCATAGTGGCGTCCACCGCCCTGTTAAACGGGGGGGGTGCCATTGGATGACATTGTCGGTAGCTCAGTGGCACTGTGAGTCAAGTTTTACTGAACATTACCTCCGTGACACCACTAATCCTCTTGCCTTATTGATATTCAAAAGATGATCAGGTGTATATATATTGTAGATAAGTTGCACTTTCTGTCTTCAGACAGCACATTTTAATTGTGGAAACAACCGCATATTCATGTATCATTTTTCCTTCACTGATGTGGACTGGATGGATACAGCTTTCATGCATAAGGTCATTACTGCCTTTTGTTGTTACATAATTTATTGTCACGATGTATTACCCTTATTTAACAATAATGTAATGGTAGCTGTGTATTATGTGGTTGATTTACTGAGAGTATACTTCTTCTTATCCTTCTTCTTCTTCTTCTTCTTCTTGCGTTCATCTTTCTCAGGACAGTAATCTTAGACTGTTTTCCTTATTTGGTGCATGAAAGCTGAAGGGGTCATCAAACTGTCTCTGTCTCTGATGTTCTCTTCGAAAGATACTTCAATAGGCCAGAAGCTTCTCCTAGCCTGTTCATATCGCTGGCAGTGCTGCAAGAGATGTTCTGCTGTTTCTTTTGCCTGCTGACACTCACAAAGTCAAAATCTTGAGACGGTGAAGATGTGCATTGAGACGATTGTGACCAGTCCTGAATCTGAAGATACACGTCTGATACTCCCTACTGAGGCTGTGTATTGCATCATTATGCTGCCTGCTGGTGGTGCTTGTGGCTTTAAATGATATGCTTCAGTTCTTCACGGTTGAATTGTTCTTTATTTGACCATTCCTTAGCTAGTTGATCAGCTTTGTCATTTCCTAATATGCCACAATGCGAGGGGATCCACTATAAGTTGACATTGTTCTTCTCGGCCAGTTGCGTAAGATTTTCATGATTTATATCTGTACTTTCCTTTCCACTCTCCAGCTCCTTGAGCGCTGAGAGGGAGTCTGTCAGGAAGACAATATTTTCATTTCTGGTTTTTCGTTGTATCAGCTTTTGGCTAGCTAAGATCAGTGCCTGGATTTCTGCAGTGTAATTGCTACAGTGCTTCCCTGTTGACAAGCATGAGTCTGTTATATCTCCACATGGAAACCAAATGTGAGCACCTGCCCCTCCATTCTTGACAGCCTGGATAGCTGATCCATCTGTATAAACATGTATCCACTCTTCCTCAGGGTAGTTTTTTGCAATATGACTCAATGCAAGAACATTGTTTGTCACCTCTGCTTGATCTCCCTTGCTTTCAATCCCTGGAATCGAGGGCCAGATTGAAATTGTGTTTTCTATTTCAGAAGCTTTCCACGGTTCCCTCGAGATAGCAGTTATGTTTCTACATCTGGAGAAGATGTCCGACTCTCTGTTTCTTTCAATTTTCTTTGAAGTTAATAAGATATTTTTCCTCTTGAGCCTTCCTCTAGACATTTGGTGAGTCAGCATATGCATGGGATGGTGAGGCATCAATTTGAATTTCTCATATTGAATCTCGGCCTTGATTTCTCGTCTCTGCTGGAGTGGCTGGTAATTGGTAAGTTCTTCCATCGCTGCTATTGGAGTGATCTTCATAGACCCTGTTATGATACGAAGAGCCTGGTTTTGTACCTTATCCAGTGTCTGAAGGGTGCTTGTAGCAGCTGTCATCCATGATGATGAGCTGTATTCGATGGGTATAACTGATCCAGAGTAAACCTGTTTCAGAATTTTCATGTTAGCTCCCCATTTTGTTCCAGTGAGCTTCCGCATAACTGCCAGTCTTCGCTTGGCTATACCTTCAGCTTTTCTGATTTGCGCCTTCCAGGTTAGTCGTTTGTCAAATATCAGACCAAGATAAGTTACTTCATCCTCAAAGTGCAGAACTGAGTCACCAAATTTCAGACTTGTCTTGTGATCCATTTTAGTGGATAGTGTGAATAGAGTTGTGACTGTCTTCTCTTTGTTGATCTGGACAAACCATCTTGTAACCCAAGAATTGAGGTGATCAATTGCGAGTTGCATGCAGTAATTTGGCTGTTGACACATATGCCTCGCTGCTCCACATCACAAGATCGTCAACATACAATGCAGCTCTGACTCCCAATTGGAAGGTTCTTCAACAGGTCATTGATGAATATTGTGAAGAGGGTGGGAGAGAGTACACCACCCTGAGGTACACCGTATCATAGTAGGACTTTCTTACTGTTTGTCCCATTCAGCTGTACTGATGCCTTTCGGTTGTGGAGATACTGGAATATCTAGCTGTACATTTTTCCAGAGATATCACTGGTCCTGAGCTTTTGGAGGAGTCCATGCTTCCATACTTTATCAAATGCCTTCTGCAGATCAACCCACACAGTGATGGTATGCTTTTTCTGTTGGAATGCCTCCTCAATAGACTGTGTCAGATACGTGGTTTGATCCTCAGTAGATCTACACTTTCTGAAGCCCATTTTGTTCATCCGCGAAGAGATTGTTGCTTTCGAGACGTCGAAGAAGTTTTTTGGTCGAGGATTCTTTCCATGGTTGACGGTGCAACTAGTGAGACTGATAGGTTGATAACTTGCCGCTTTGGATTTATTCTTGCCTTTCTTCAGTACAGGGATCATGTTGGCCTCTCTCCAAGACTGGGGAACTTCTGTGTACCAAATGTCGTTGAAAATCTCCAAAAGCTTGTGCTTTCCAATAGTACCCAGATTCCTCAACATCTCATTGGTTATTCCATCTGGTCCAGGAGACTTCCTGCATTTCAGAACTTTCAAGCATTTCCCCAACTCGCTGATGGTCAGAAGCTCATCCATTCACATGGCATGTATTTGTGTCTCTCCATTCCCCTTTGCAGACTTCATTGCAGCTTTTTTACAACTCACTGGCACATCTAGGTTGCTTACTTTCTGAAACATACAAGCAAACTGTTCAGCAGCAGCCTCTCCTGTTTTAATTTCATGATCCTCTTCAAGAGTTATGTTCGGTACTCTGGTGTTTTCATCGTTAAGCTGCTTCACAAGCCTCCAGAGTTTGTTTGTATCCGTTTCAAGATTTAAGCTTGACGTTTTTTCTCCACGATTCTCTGGTGGCTCTGATTTTGGCTTTTAGATACTTTGCCTTGGATTGTTGGAGTCTCACTGGTTGGCTTCTGTTGGGACATTCTGTGCAATTTCCCCAGCGTTGGACATTTCTTCGTGTAACTTTTGCAGAGACGTACTCCAGTAAGGTCTGTAATTTTTCCTGGATCCCCTAGGAATGCATTTGCCAGCAGCAGAGAGTGGAGCAGAGTTAAGCTCTTTAACAACTTTATTGATGTTTTGGTTTTGGCTTTGACAGCAATGTCTTTTACCAATCTGTCACTCTTTCTGATATCCGTCCCAGTCTGCTTTTTTTATAGTTCCATCGAGGGGTCTGATTTCGGTCAATCTCAACATCCATGTTAATGGTAATGAAAACAGGGCGGTGATCACTGCCTCCAAGTTGTTCCCCAAGAATACGCAAAGATTCTTGATGTAGATTTTCTGTCGAAAATGCTAGATCAGGAGAACCTGAGGTATGCCATTGTAATGAGTAGAAGTTTGGGGGGGATGGGTGTGTGGGGGGGGGGTCATCTGCCTTATTCAAGAGAATCAGCTTCTGCTCATCCATCCAATTTTCAATGTCCTCACCCCTCCTATCAGTAGAATGATAGGCCCATAATTGAAATGACTTGCGGTCACCAGCAACGATAGTTGAATCTGGGTTAACCAGGATTTTACCGAGATTCAATGGTCTGTTATTATGGCAGTAATAGTTGACAACAGTGATAGGATGTTTCTCTGGAATTATCTTGATTGTGAGAATTTCAGGTCCTTCCATGTCTCTCTGAACTTCAATGGCATTTAGGTTATTCCAGAACAGGGTTATGACTCCTCCTTTATGTCTTCCATCCCTGTCAGATCTGCAGCACTGAAATCCTCGTATACAGAATCTTCTGTTGGCATTTAGATGAGTTTCTTGGATACACGTGACATCTACGCCTTTCTCCTTCAGAATTTGGCTACGCTCCGTTTTCTTGTTAGAAACTCCTTCAGCATTCCATTGCATGATAGTCAGCAGTTTGCTTACTTGTTCTTTAGGTTGGACAACCTTCTTCCTTTTTCTCCGAGGTCTACGAACTTTACCACCAGTAGCTTGGGTGGACCCCTTCGAGGGTGGGGGGGGGGGCCCCCGGTGCTGCACATGCCTGGCGAGAACTCACATGGCGAGCACCATGACGGATATTCATATATTAACTGTCATGAAAGATGAGTTGTTTAGTGCTACGGTTGGCCACTCGCTCCAAATACCCAGCTTGGTACCCAGATAAAGTGTTACACCCCTGTGCCCAACCCAAGATCAGAGATCTTTGATCTACTTTGAGGCCTAGCACTTGTAGCAGGGGATTGAGAGTATACGAAATGAAGCCTTTCGTCTCTTGTCCTGTAGTACTTAGCACCAGTACTTAGAGAGCGTATGGGACATTGAGGTCATAGCTTCTCCTTTCCCAAAAGGAGGGTGGGTGGGTGCATTTGGCATACGGTCATTACTCTCGCCATCGGTTGTGTTATCTGATGTTCAAATCATTGCCTGATTGTGTGTGTCACACAATTTCAGATGTTAGTGCTTCATGCGCAAAAACGCGCAATGGATGAGCTGGTCCTTTGATCTCGCCTCCCTCCCACCAAATTCTCTTACGAATTCTGGAAATATCATAGAGTGAAATAAACGAAATCACGGATTTCTTTTTTCATGAGGGAGTTGTTATACTTACCTCCTTAACACAGACCTGGCCTCTCTGCCCCACAGAGGCTTGGTCTTCAGGTTTTTAAGTTGCATGTCAGCCAGTAGTCAAGCTGAGGCAGTGCCAGTCTGCGCACGCGTAAGGTTGGGGCCAGCATCCGGCTGACTGTCACCTGTCTACCTACCCAATAAGGGCACTTATCTTTTTTAATCTGGGCTTATTGAGTGAAGTTTGATATTTAGGAAATATAGTGTTACGGAGGTAAGTATAACAACTCTCCCATGAAAAAAGAAATCTGTAATTTCGTTTTAAACTATTCAATTTTTACTATTTAATTTTTTTCAAAACTTGGAGCTGGATACCCTTAGTAGCTATATATCCCAGATCTGTTGAGAAAATAATAGTTTCTCTCTGTTCCTTGCAGCTATCTTCACATATTGGCTTAGTTTACTGGAAAATATAGGTGTTATAAGGCTAGGAAATGTTGACAATGGATGCTATACATTCAAGGTAACATGTTTCTGTGGTGAGAGTGATGGTGGGGTCTGTGAACCCTGGACCAACCTATTATATAAAAATAAAGAAAAAATTTGAAGGTCATTATGATCACTTTGAAAGTGCAAAACCAAAAAAACCTGGGATATTTACTGACAAAAAAAGAAAATGAATCTGGGAAAAAAACATACATGTATTGTAATCCTATGCACTGGTACGTCAGTTAATTCTGTCATTCTGTTTTAACACTTTCACAGCTGAGTTTCCATAAGTATATTAGTTAAAAAGTTGATATTAGTTTTATTGTTCTTTGTCACACACATGGGGTGGGCACCCTAGTATAAGTGGGCTCAGAGCAAGTGCCTCTTTTGCCCATTGAATAAGTTGACTGGAATGACTGGCTCAATATCTGAGCTATTCATTCCATTGGTAAATTTTCAAAAATAATTTTTTGGCCTGTAAATGGATATTTTTAATGAGAAAATTTGAATTTTCTTGAACAAATTTGGCCACCAACAGCTTTCAGTCAAATTGTTTTCAAAATATTTAGCCGGTCCAGAGATATAACCACTGAAATTGTTATCGTCTGCAAAATCTCAGCAGTCAGACGGTTAAAATATCTTTTTTTTTAACTGTTGCTCTTAGATTTCCAGTTGAATGGGATATAACATCATCACACAAGATTCGCTCCTCCACAGACATGCAGTTTTCATTCTCATACTTCTACTACCTAATGGGTGTGACTCGGAACATAACCGCCGAGGAGGTCTTCAAGGAAATGGATAAAGATCACTCTAAGTAAGATATGATAGAGATATTAACCTATAAAGATTGAGCATACAGTATCATGTGATACATTTTATCATGCTATGCCATGTGACACTGCTATGTAATGGATGAATCCAATCTGTCACTCAAGTATATGATGTCATAAACAATTACATCACGTGTAGGCTGATGTCACGATCAAAATGCATAATGAATGACATAGCTATGTCTGCCATGAACTTTTAAAAGTGCGTCATGTGTATGAATTGTATGTTATTACTACTTAATAACCAGTCTGTTAAATATTTTGAAACTGATTTGACTGGGTGCTGTTGCTACCAGCAACAGCATCCAGTCAAATTAGTTTCAAAATGTTCTGTACGGTTTTCTGGAAATTGAGATTCAGAAAGTTTG
>JAVVLW010000324.1:0-111000 GCA_034401795.1 Chaetoderma sp. LZ-2023a
TTTGATCGATCCCAACATGGGCAAAGCATGAGTGGAGCTTAACTAGAGATGAGCGGGGCATAGCTAACAGTGGATTCTTATATTATGTTCTTGACATTTAGTCAATCTATTTAACATAACCATAGCCGATGTATATGATAGATTGGGGTTAAGCTTCTCATGGTGAACTTCATTGAGTATAGTGAATACTAAGTCTAGTTCATCATGGGTGAGTTGGATTGCAGGCACAGATTTGAAGGGCCAGCCTGTCAACATCTCCCAGTCAAGTTAGTTTCAAAACATTCAACAGTTTACCTGCATGATTACTGTGAAATTCAGCTACTGACTGGTATGTCATGTTTCATAAGTTAAATAAAGAGAAAGGAAAATTCAAAATAAATATTATCTTTTGCCACTGATGAAACATGAAATAGCTGCTTTGCACGTTAAACTTCCAAGAGTTTCTCCGGAACCATGGAGTGGAAATACTCATTCTATGATCCTCCAGGTGCCATCCAAGAGTTTCTCCGGAACCATGGAGTGGAAATAATCATTCTATGATCTTCCAGGTGCCATCCAAGAGTTTCCTCCGGAACCATGGAGTGGAAATAATCATTCTATGATCCTCCAGGTGCCATCCAAGAGTTTCTCCGGAACCATGGAGTGGAAATAATCATTCTATGATCTTCCATGTGCCATGCTCTTAACTCTTTCAATGACATTTCCCTAATAAAACAAATTCTTTACAAAATAAAGCTTTTTCTGTCAACTATTTTTAGACTGATATGACTGGAAGCAATAGCAACCTAAGGCATCAACATCTCCCAGTCAAATTAGTTCTAAAATATTCAGCAGAATGGTTATATAAATTGTAAATTCATCAAAGACATGCAAATCGACCACTCGTGACATAGTTTTTGATTTTCATGACAGCGCTATATGTCATTATGATTATGATGTCAGATAAGTAGTGCCGTTATTGATCATGACATCAGATGCTTGAGTGACAGATCAGAACCATCTATTATGGTACCATACCCTAACCTAATGCTGTCATTTCACTAAGGTTACTTTTCTAAGATAATCTCTGATGCTGTGAATCAAGATGGTTTATACTTGCTAATCCGATGTACCAAGACGAGACTACCGTACTCTTAGTTATTGAAAGGAAACATCTATAGACTAAGACAAAGAAAATTGAGTCAGATTTCCACATATATGTAAGTGAAAAAATTTCATAGCTAAATTTTCCTTTTCTATAAATGAGGTATTTGTATTTTATCGGAGTTATCTTCCTTAGTTGAATACTAATTGATTGTAGTAAGTGCTGGTTCCATTACTTACTGTATTTTAGCTGAATACAGAGTACAAAGTGTGTACAACCAAAATGGTGGTGCAAATTAACGATAACATAGGAATCCAGTTTTATGCCGTCAATCATATGACATCATAATCAACAACGTGATGTGTAGGCTGACATTATAATCTATTACGTCATGAATGACTCGATGTAGTCCGTCTTAAATGCTTAATAGTCCGTCAGATTGTACGAATTGTATGTCTTTCCTATTTAATAAATATTTTGTTGAATATTTTGAAACTAATTTGACTGGGCGATGTTGCCACCATCGGCAGCAACAGCACCCAGTCAAACCAGTTTCAAAATATTCAACAACTTGCCTGTAGTTTTCTGGAAATTGAGATTCAGAAAGTGCAGGGATCGATCGATAGATCCCAACATGGGCAGCTAGAGATGGGTGGAACATAGCTAAAACTGGATTCTTCCATTCTTTGATTAGCCAGCTGTTGAATTTTACCCATACTCTCAGCCTTCAAGGTGTGTGGTATGTGGAAGACTGTGCTGTATCTTAATCCCATTTTATGCTGCAACTGGCACTAATTAGGCAATGATTTGTTTATGTCCGAACATTTATTTATTTATTCTCAGTGTGCTGTCTGACAGAGAGGTTCGAGTGATGGCCACTAGACTTTATGACCCGCCACTAACATTGGAGGTGAGTTTTTGTATTTTGTGCTATTTTTAGAAAAAACCCAGATTAAAGACTTCTTTGCCGATTGACATGAACCTCAAGAAACTTTGTCTATGGTAAGAGTTGAATCAAGTTTGAGAGAACCTGTTTGGTCAATTTACCTAGTGGCCATCTTGGATGACCTAGTTTAAAAAAAACAATTGCTCCTCTGCAAATATTATTATTAATTAAGGGCCACCCAATGAGAAGTGAATACATGAAAAACACATGACTCATCGACGAATCAAAATTAGGCTATTATTAGTTGATTGGTTTTGGATGTCGAAATTTATCAACATTTAGGTTTTGGGGGCTATTTTTGAATAGGGATTTGATACATTTTCAATCTGCCTTGCTTGAAAGGGTCATTGCATTTTGTACCACAAATTCCTTCATGCTGAACTAAATTTTTCATATTTGCAGCCAAATTTGTCATGTATTTCATGTTCCTCGTTCAAAGTTGTATGAGTGATAATGACCCCTTTGGCCTCTTTTTTTTATAGTTTATTATTTCTCTTGTCAGTTGCTCACAGACTTGGAACACATTTTAATGAATTGCTCCAGAAATCACACAGAAGATGCTGCTGTAATTGAGAAGTTACCATACAGAGACTTACTATGTCACTGATATGGGTAAATACACACGCATGACCTTCCTTATTCACTCACATCTCTATTTTCAATATGTGTTCCTGAGTATTGCTCATTCTCTCTCTCTCTCTCCGCCTCTCTCTCTCTCCTCATCTCTCTCTCTCTCTCTCTCTCACTCTCTCATCTCTCTCTCTCTCTCTCTCTCTCCTCTCCTCTCTCTCTCTCTCTCTCTCTCTCTCTCTGTCACATTCCTCTCACCTAATCACCTTGCTCGCTCACTCAGTCACTCCTCGCTCGCCTTCGCCCGCCCGCCCACCCACCCACTGACCCCACACACCCCTCACTCATTCACTCTCACTCGCCCTCCCTCATGTACTCATGCACTGACTCACCCACCCCCACCCCTCCCTCACTCATGCACTCACTCACATCACACCATGACATTTTTGACATTATTTTCGTTTGAAACTGTTGCTGCCTAATGTTGCTGCAACAGCTTCAAGTCAAATTAATTTCAAATTATTCAACAGAATATGTTTAATGTCGTAAAGAATTAACTTTTTAACGGTATTTATCGGTGAAAGGGTTAATGGGTTAAAAGGTCATAGTTATTAAAATAATCTAGTTATTATAATTACATGTACCATACTTACACTGCAGTTCATAAAACATGTTAACAGGCTTCCAGAACAGAAATAATCTAGTTATTATAATTACATGTACCATACTTACACTGCAGTTCATAAACATGTTAACAGGCTTCCAGAACAGAAATAATCTAGTTATTATAATTACATGTACCATACTTACACTGCAGTTCATAAACATGTTAACAGGCTTCCAGAACAGAAATAATCTAGTTATTATAATTACATGTACCATACTTACACTGCCAGTTCATAAACATGTTAACAGGCTTCCACGAACAGAAATAATCTAGTTATTATAATTACAATGTACCATACTTACACTGCAGTTCATAAACATGTTAACAGGCTTCCAGAACAGAAATAATCTAGTTATTATAATTACATGTACCATACTTACACTGCAGTTCATAAACATGTTAACAGGCTTCCAGAACAGAAATACTCTAGTTATTATAATTACATGTACCATACTTACACTGCAGTTCATAAACATGTTAACAGGCTTCCAGAACAGAAATAATCTAGTTATTATAATTACATGTACCATACTTACACTGCAGTTCATAAACATGTTAACAGGCTTCCAGAACAGAAACATGTTAGTAAGTACAATTTGGAGCATAACATAAGAAATGTTCTGTTGAATATTTTAGACATAATTTTATTCAAAGACATTGCCTCCTTATGCAACAATGGCTTCCGATCAAATGAAGTCCAAAATATTCAACAGTACATGTACATTTTATTTTGTTTCGGAACCATTTTAAGTAATTTCTTATATTTCCTGTACCACATGTTTTAGTTTTAATTCTGCCTGTATATTCTTGTATTGTGTACATCCATCTTCATCCAACAGCCTCAGGTTACTGCTGCCATGTTCATAAACTGTGACAAGCTGATGGAACTGGTCAACAAGAGGTTCTCATCAAAGCCTAAATACAAGTATGTCAATCCTCACCTAGCTTTGGAAGCCAATAGTTTGCCATTTCTGCGAGGGGGTGAGGTGAATGATTAAGGCTCTTATGGTTAAGCTAAACAGAATTTGAATGTACAGTGGTCTAAAGAAATGTTTGCATACCTAGGAAAGATTATTTTTGACAACCTACCACTGGAATTACTGGCTCAGCTATTGAGACGTCATTTCAGTTGTAGGATCTCTAAAATATTGTTCTTGGTATGCAAGTAGATATCTCTATGAAAATATTTTTGTGTCTACGATAGACAGTTTTATTATATATATATATATTACATACAGGTATTCAACGGGGCTAGATATTTATTTGTACACAGTATAACAACATGCAAACTCACTAGCAAATAAGAATAAGATTACTTGGTCGATGACGACCATCGCAAATCGCCACATTCACTGATTTTACTTGACCCCCACCCCACCCCTTGGGTGGAGGCAAATGTAAATATCCTCTTGTACTCCACAATCATTTGGGTAATGCACCTACCAATTTCACATCAAGAGTATACTTACCTCCCTAATACTTTTGATATTGCTAAATATCGGCTTTCACTCAATAAACACTCAGATTAAAACAGTTAGGTGCCCCTACTGGGCAGGGAGTCAGAGCGTGGGAGGCCGGCTAGCCGACCACATGCAAGAGTGGGAACGGTTAACTCAGGACCATTTAGTCTTGCGATGGCTTTCAGTCGGGTATCATCCCGATTGGATAACAGGCCCGCCATCGCGACTGTCTCTAGTGCCGATCTGGACTCCAAATCTGAGAGATCCAGAGCAAGGGTTGTGTATCGAGGAGGAAATAAATTCCCTCATACAAAAAGGAGCTATTCAGCCGGCACAGAGGTGTCCGGGCTTCTATTCATCCCTGTTCTTAGTAACAAAAAACACCGGAGGGTGGAGACCAATTCTCAACCTCAAGCCATTGAACAAGTTCATAGAGACGCCCAGTTTCAAGATGGAGTTGGCGGGGTTAGAGAGGGGAATGTGGACAGCGTCGATAGATTTGAAGGACGCTTATTTCCACATCCCCATACACAGGAGTTTCCATCGCTTCCTGAGATTTGCATTCCAGGGCAGACAGTGGGAATTCAGGGTGTTACCCTTCGGAATTTCCACGGCTCCTCGGGTTTTCACCCGTGTGGTTCTTGCGATCACCGCATACCTCCGCAGGAGAAGCATAGCAGTCCACACGTACATAGACGACTGGCTGTTGAAAACGCACACCCAGGAAAGTTTATCGGCCAGTCTGGAGATTGTTTTGAAGACTCTCACAGACTTGGGCTGGATGATCAATTTCCCAAAATCAGAGCTGACTCCATCCCAGAAGTTTGTTTACCTGGGGATGTTCTTCGATCTAGAGACAGGATATGTTTTTCCTACTCAGGAGAGAGTTCAGAAACTCATCTCATTAATTCAGTCAGTGTGCGACAGTCGTCATGTCCTGGCACGGGTTTACTTGAGAATGCTGGGGGGGTTGATGGTTTCATTGGAACCAGTCATTCCTCAGGCCGCCTTACGCAGGCGGCCGATCCAGTTATTTCTCATGACACAATGGACCCAGAGTACAGGTTCGCTGGACTCGAACGTGTCAGTGTTGGCGCCTCTGATTCATCACCTGCAATGGTGGTTGGACACAGAGAATCTCTTGGTGGGGGTTATGCTAACCCCTCCCCACCCTCAGGTGACTGTGTATACAGATGCATCGATGGAGGGCTGGGGAGCTTGCCTGGAAGAATCCACGATATCAGGGCTTTGGAATCTGGAACAGTCAAAGGAACATATAAATCTACTGGAGCTAAGAGCAGTAGTCCTGGGCCTGGAACATTTCTTACAGAAAGTTCAGGGCAAGATTGTTCTTATTCGTTCAGACAACTCAACAGTTGTGACTTACATAAACCGCCAGGGCGGAACGAAGTCGCCCAGTCTCTGTATGATGACATGGAGACTGCTTTGTTGGTGCCTGGATCACCAGATTACCTTGAAAGCAGTTCATATTCCGGGAAGGTTAAATCTGCTAGCAGACTCATTGAGCCGAAGGATGAGTGTTTTACCCACGGAATGGCAACTAAATCAATGTGTGGCGGATCGTCTGTTCGACCATTGGGGGAAACCCAACATCGATTTGTTCGCAACGAAGAAGAATGCGAAGATGACGACGTACGTCTCTCCGATTCCGGATCCAAGCGCTTTCGCAACAGATGCGTTAGCTATCAGCTGGGGGAGAATGTATGCATACGCATTCCCTCCAGCAATCCTGATTCCAAAAAATTCTTCAGAAAATCAGACAAGAGGAATGCCAAGTGCTTCTGATCGCCCCGGATTGGCCAAGCCGATCATGGTATACGGATCTGCTGGACCTTCTGGTCTGCAATCCGGTTCCTCTGCCTCTGATGGACGATATTATCTTCCAGGGCAAGGCCCTTCACAACAATCCGTCAGATTCAGATTGACTGCGTGGATGTTGTCAAGGAATCTAGAATTAAGGAGGGCTTTTCTGAGCAATCAGCCATGTTTATGGCCAAAGCCAGGAGGGGGTCAACCTCCAGAGCATATAATTATAAAATCAACAGATTTGCAGAATGGTGCTCAAAAAGATGTATTGATCCAATGGATTCATCTATTCAGGTAGTAGCTGATTTCCTCTGTCACCTGTATGATGCCTATAGCCTCAAGCCTAACTCTATTGCTGGTTATAAGTCAGCTTTAATGTCTGTTATTCCTTGCTTGGCTAAGAGGGGAAGTGATGAAGTAAATACATTAAATGTATTAATTAAAGGCATGGGCAATCTAAGACCAAGGAATCCCCCTGTGATTCCGTCTTGGAGTTTATCGCTAGTGCTTCAAGTACTAGGTGATAAGCCGTTTGAACCACTTAGTTCCATTTCTATGAAACTATTAACACTGAAGACTGTGTTTTTAATTGCTGCGGCCTCGGCTAGGCGTAGAAGTGAAATTCATGCCTTATCAGCCGAGGATGACCGTTTTGTGGTTTCAGGGGAAGGCCTTAAGCTGCTACCTAGGATTAATTTCTTGGCTAAGAATCAGTCGTTGAAATATCCAGGTCAACCTATTGTTTTGCCTGCTTTAACTAGATATGATCCTAATTCTAAAGCATGGTGTCCCGTCCGGGCGCTTTTCCGGTACAAACAACGTACATCGGAGTGGCGCACCGACCAGTCGGCGTTATGGTTGTCATATATTGAACCCCATGGCAGGGCTTCTAAGGACACCATTTCCAGGTGGATTGTAGAATGCATTCAGTTTTGTCATAAATCCGCCACCGGGAAGCAGGTTGACGTGGCCAAGGCTCACAGTGTCCGCGGCGTAGTGACATCCACTGCCCTATTTAATGGGGTCCCTGTGGATGATATTATGTCGGTGGCTCAGTGGCACTGTGAGTCAAGTTTTACAGACCATTATCTCCGTGACACCTCTAATCCTCTCGCCTTGTCGATTTTGAAAAAATAACTAGGCTTATATTTTTGATGGGGTTTCCTCATTGCTTATATATTTCACAATTAATTTATGGAAACAACCACTTTTTTGGGACTGCATCGTTCTTCACCAATGGGAAGAGGATGTCAGCAGCCATTTCAACAAGGTCAGTCTTGTGTATGGGTTGTCCATTGTTGATTGTCTTGTCACGTTACCCGTTATTAATATGATGATCGTTTTGTGTATTTATGTGGTTCATTGTTTAGAGTATACGAAAATGGAGTTTTTTCGTCTCTGTCCTGTAGTACATGGCACTTGTACGTAGAGAGCGTATAGGACATTGAGGTCATTCGACTCTTCCTCCCAGGAAGGAGGGGGGGAGCGCATATGACATTCGGTCATCTCTCATACATCGGTGGTGTTATCCGATGGTTAGTCAAATCCTGACTGTTTTTCATACAGTTTCAGAAGTTTAAGTGCCTTAAACGCAGAAAAGCGTATAGGGATGAGCTGGTCTTTTGACCTCGCCTCCCTCCCGCCGAATTCACTGTCGAATTCTGGCAATATCAAAAGTATTAGGGAGGTAAGTATACTCTTGATGTGAAATAAACGAAATCAAGGATTTCTTTTTTCACGAGAGAGTTGATACTTACCTCCCTAGATACGGACCCGGCCTCTCCACCCCACAGAGGCTCGGTCTTCAGGCTCTTAATAGTTGCATGTGTATCAGCCAAAAAATTAGTCAGAGGAAGTGCTAGTCTGCGCATGCGCGGTGGTGGGGCTGGCATCCGCCAGACTACGCTCTGACTCCCTGCCCAGTAGGGGCACCTAACTGTTTTAATCTGAGTGTTTATTGAGTGAAAGCCGATATTTAGCAATATCAAAAGTATTAGGGAGGTAAGTATCAACTCTCTCGTGAAAAAAGAAATCCTTGATTTCGTTTAATTGGTTTGAATTCCGTCCACCAGTTTTGGAAGAGTTGCATTCCAATAAATTTCTTAAACGTTTGACCCCTTCACCACCACTGGAGGCTGGAGCCAGACAAAGGTCACCATGCAATCCACAATTATATGGGTAACCCACATACCAAATTTGTTTGAATTCCACACGGGTTTCAGAGGAGATAGAGCGATGGACAGGTTTTTAGGATATTTGACCTTTGTACCCACCCCCTGACCACCCATGGGGCGGAGGCAAACATAGATGTTGTCACACAATCCACAATTATATGTGTAATCCATATAACAAATTTGGTTGAATTCCACACAATCTTTTGAGAGGAGATAGCATGAGACAGTTTTTAGGATATTTAAAATTTTGACCCCACCCCTGATCCCCAGGTGCGGGGCCACATCTAATGTTGTCTTACAAAGCGCAGTCATGGACACCTGCATATCAAATTTGGTTGAATTCCACCCAACTGTTTGGGGGGGAGATAACCTGATGGACAGACAGACATAGGCAATTACAATATCCCCGACGTTTTTTTCAGAACGTGGGGATGATTATCTGCCTAATCTTTGAACCCGGTCAGAATTCTGGCTCATACGTCTGCGATAGTCGCTTCCTGTATTCTTGTAATTTTTCCCTTTAGCAACCTTATGATTTATGTAGAGGGCTTCAAAATCAATCCAAAACAAACGTGTCACATTTCTTTCTAACTAATGCCAACAGATCAATATAGGCCTGAAAGTAATGATAACTCATGTTGACCACACCCATGTTACCAGCATAGAATGAAATCCAGCCACCAATACAGGACACATTGTTGAATGGGCAAATCTATAATGGGATATGTATTACCAGAAAGTGTAAGAATCATTTCACTAAGCATTTGTCTTCCTGATAAATGCGAAAGGAACTAATACCAGTGACATGTTTGTGTTACGCCATGACATGATACTGGATATCAGATTATTTTTGAAAATTGTTCATAGGAATGACTGGCTTCTATGTGGATCTAGTCAGAAATCTTTAAAAATAGGCGTCTCTTGGTTTGCAAATGGAAATTTCTCAAGACCACTGCAGAAGCCATTTTTGGCTGACCTGATTGTTACAGGAAGTATGAGGCTAAATAGCCTTCTACAAGTAGCTCATATAACTGACTACGTTGTTATTCACTGTCATTAAACTATGGATTCATCCAGCAAACCGTTTCCACAAGAAACAGAGATAGTTACTATACCTTCGCTGTCCGCACTGAGTCTAAACTCAATAGATTCGGACACTACTTGCCAGGTCTAACACAGACCTGAATGCCACCATAAAACCACCACCTCTAACACCACCTTCAACCTAAGGAGTGGTAAGCTCTTCAACAGTGGACCTTCCAAGGCCACAAGCTGTTAGAGCACAGAAGGCTAGCTCACATACAGGCCTAACACACAGATCCAAGATCATAGGCAACTGTCAGACGAGGAACATCGTCTACCTACTAACTTGCAACAAATGTAAGAAACAGTATGTAGGAGAAACTCGATGCACCATCAAAATCAGAATCCAAAAACATCTGAGATCGGTATCAAACCGCCATAGGAATGAACGATAGGACACACCCGTATCCAGACATTTCAATAAACATGGACATTCTAGAACTGACATGCAGTCCAGAATTATCCAGGTACTCTCATCAGACCCGGACGATGAAAACTCCACCCCATGGAGAAAACAGAAAGAATGTCATTGGATACACCAGCTCCACACAATGGAGCCTATAGGCATAAACCTAGCAAGATAAGGGATGCCTCCTCCCTGGACCAACACGTCCACCACGGGCGGACACTCCCAGTACATTGTTATTAACCCTGATTGTTAAAAGCTTCACAGACTCGAGTCCAGAGCCCCTCCATTAACCCAGGTTCATAAATTCATAATCTTGTATACTCAGTTATATGCACATACACAATTTCCTTTTCAGATTTGAAACAGTTGGTGAGGAAGAGATTGCATTTAAAATGATCAAAAGTAATGTATCCACAGTTGTTGGCCAGCTTGATGATGTACGGCGAAATCCAAAGTGAGTCGCATATTTAATTATTTGCCGGGGAATGTAAAATAACAGTATATATTATTCATATATTTAGATGACACCAGCCACGAGTATATAATAAATATAGAGGCAGATGAACAATGGGGACACCCACATTTGTTGCGCGAGCCATAGCAACAATGTTCTATGTTAACAGACTGTTTGCCCTAGGGACAATCAAAGAAATTGGTTATATGTTCAGGGGGGGGGGGGGGGCCTGCATAAATACTCATGTTGAATATGTATTTAGTCTGTTAATATAATGGTTCAGTTGGTAGATGCATGTATTCTGTACACTTTATAAATTACAACAATACACATTTTCATTAGAATTGGGTTTACAAAAATCAGACAACCTAGAAATCGAGTAGAGAAAGCTAATTTAAATGAAGTACTTGCCCTTGGGGCAACATCAAATTCTTTTAATACTTTCAAACCATGCCACAGTAAGCCCTCTTGAGATTTTGTTTTCGATTGTATTCCTACCGAATTTACCCATGCACAACACCAGGTTGGTGGAACCCAGCACATAGACATTCACCGCATGTATTGCATGAACAACCATTTACAGCATATTATTTGGCATTGTATCGCAGGAAGTTATGCCTACAGTTGCAGCCAGGTGTGTGTGTGTGTGTGTGTGTGTGTGTGTGTGTGTGTGTATGTGTGTGTGTGTGTGTGTGTGTGTGTGTGTGTGTGTGTGTGTGTGTGTGTGTGTGAATTGAATGGGTTTAAAATGCTGCTTAAAGTTATCATGTCCCATTAAAAAGAAACTTTTGCATGAGATGTGAGGTGCCGCCTGAGTTCTGTCCAATTTACTGAGCATGCGATGCTACCCAATGTGCAAGCATGCAATGGCCTGACTCCATATTCATTGTAACTATTAGATGCCATACTTGTTATGTCTATTGTCTGTACAGAGCTAGATTTTTCTAACAAAGCTCCCCGCCTGCACGTACAAACGGTCATTTGTCAGCCATCACTGGAAGCGTAAGCACGTAGGACAGATTCGATATCCTGTATTTCAAACAAAAATTACTCGATCTTCTAGACACAGGCTAGACAGTCAGTTCCTGTCAGACATTGGCTACACAATCACTTCCTGCCAGACACTGGGTACTGGTTAGACAATCAGTTCCTTCCAGCTATTGGCTACACAATCCATTCCTACCAGACACTGGCGAGACAATCAGTTCCGACCAGACACTGACTAGACAATCATTTCCTGCCAGACACTGACTAGACAATCAGTTCCTGCCAGACACTGGCTAGACAATCAGTTCCTGCTAGACTGCTGAGATGTCCAGTCAATAAAACTATGCTATATTTTTTTTGTTTCAGGAAATTTGTGTGTCTCAATGATAATATTGACCATGATCAGGAAGAAGCTAAAACAGTATGTCTTTTCTATTAAATACTCAATCCATCTTATACCCTGTGTTGTACTGATAGATAGTATGTTTCTATAAGCTTCAGATTTCATGTTCATGAAACTGTTTCATGGACACTGCTACATGAGAATGCCCCATAGATTCGGATAATTATTCTGGATGTAGTTTTATACTGAATATAGCTTTGGTCAATTCATGCAAATGAGTTCCCTGTTAATATCAGAATTATTACAGTAACTCAGTTTGTGCTGTATGCCATTTTTATTGAGTGAGTTCAATGTGACATTTGCTAAATAAAGGTGATAATTTAGAGATTAAATGTGAATGGGTTTGTGATTCTTTATATCATATCGGCTATATTTACATCATTTTATCGAATAGCAACTGAATGTTCTGCTAAATTTATGCTATGCATTCACGATGTAGTCAAATCAGTCAAAAACAGCTTCTGCAGTGGTCCTGCAATATATCCATTTGCAGGACATTAGAAGACTAATTTTGAAAGTATACCACTTGCGCAATAACCAAGCCAACTATTTCAGCATTTTCAGATGTAAATTTTCTAAGGGTCTCTTGGCCTGCAAATAGGCAATGATGAAGCAGAAATTTCAAGTTTAATCACAAATCTTGATCAGGAATGGGTTAATTAACTAAAAGAAAATAATTTGATGAATTTTACATTTGCCGAACATTTTCACTTCAAGAGTATACTTACCTCCCTAATACTTTTGATATTGCTAAATATTGGCTTTCACTCAATAAACACTCAGATTTAAAACAGTTAGGTGCCCCTACTGGGCAGGGAGTCAGAGCGTAGTCTGGCGGATGCCAGCCCCACCACCGCGCATGCGCAGACTAGCACTTCCTCTTTGCTAGATTATTGGCAGAGAGATCACACATGTCTTTTTGTGCATAAGCTTTTTCTTACTCTTAAACTGTTTAAGTGGTGTTATTTTGGAGTGATAGTCTCTGATTTGGATGGCAGGAAGGAATACTTCGCCAAAGGAGGACTTAGGACCTTTAAATCAGGTGACTTCTAGTAAAATTAGCGAGTTTTCTTCCCGGTGTATTGTGTTTCCGGGACTCGCGTTTACCGTGATAAGCGCCTTGGTTAGTTGGTTTATGTCAACTCGGTGCTACCTAAGGCTAATTTCTCTTTCTGTTTATGTCCACAGGTCTGTATGACGCTAGGTGGTGGCATCACAGCAGCAGAGAGTTAGTTTTCTCTCCACCATGGTTCCATTTCCTACTAACACTGTTAGGTTATCTAACCAAATGAAAAATTATGTCCAGTGAGTTGGAGGCCTAGTATAAAGGTCTTCTCACTTTGCCCTCTTGATCCAATTCCTTCCCCATGAGGTGGAGAGAGTTAAGAGGCGTGCAGATGGTGGAGTTCTCCGGTTCGTCACGTTGGATGGTTTGTCTATACAAAGTGTCAGGTATCTAGTTATTGATAATGTGGTGATGTTAATTATAGTAAGCAAAGGGAGATAATTAACATTTTTGCCAGAAAAGAGTTATCTATATAATAATAATAATAGTAATAAGTACATTTATAAAGCGCTGAATCCATGACAATGCGTGCTCTAAGCGCTAGTGCGTAATAGCTATATCTACTGAGAATATGCTCGTTTGAAAAGGGTGGTTTTCAGTTGTGATTTGAAAATATCTAATGATGCTGAGTTTTTTAGACTAAGTGGTAGATTGTTCCACTCGGTGGGAGCTGCATAAGCGAAAGTTTTGTGGCCATATGTAGTAGAATTTACTTTTGGGACGTTTAGCAGCATCTGATTGACAGATCTGAGTGATCGACCAGGCGAATAGGGTTGTACTAGTTCAGTTAAGTATGCAGGGGCAGTACCGGAAACACATTGGTAAGTCAAGCATAAAATTTTGAAAGTGATTCTCTGCTCGATCGGGAGCCAATGCAAATTCTGTAAGACAGGGGTTATGTGATCATACTTTCGGCGGAGTGATATGATTCTAGCAGCGGTATTTTGTACAATCTGTAGCTTATGAATAAGTTGTTTTGGTGCACCAATAAGCAAGCTGTTACAATAATCAAGTCTTGACGATATTAACGCCAGTATAAGCATGATTGTAGCCTCCTTCGTAATATACCGTCTGATGCAACCAATATTACGTAGCTGGTACGAGCACACTTTGCAGAGATGATTAACATGCTTTTCCATGGTCAGTTCATTATCAAGCATTACCCCTAGATCTTTCACCACAGGTGACAGATTTATTTGGCTTGTTCCAACAGTGATGCATGTCAAGTCTGATTTAGCGCGCCTAATCACCGGACCAACTAGCATGGCCTCCGTTTTGTCATCATTTAGCTTCAACATATTCAATGTCATCCAGGATTTAATGTCCGAACAGCAGTCATTTAGTTGATCTGTTGCCATACTTGCGGCTGATACTGATGGTATAAAACTGTTGATGAGCTGCGTGTCATCGGCGTAGAAATGGCGTTGGATGTTGTGGTTCTCGATTTTCTGTCCAAGTTGCCGTGTGTATAGCGTAAATAATACTGGACCCAAAATCGATCCTTGCGGCACACCACACGTGAGCTTGATCGGTTCGGAGAATGATCCGTTTACGCAGACTGACTGATATCTCTCGGATAGATACGATTCAAACCAGTTCCATACTGGGCCATCTAATCCAAATGTATGACGCAATTGTGATAAAAGTATCTGATGGTCAATAGTGTCGAATGCGGCACTCAAATCTAACAATAGCAGCAGGGAAACATTACCTTTGTCAACAGCACTGCGAATATCATTTACAACCCTTAGAAGGGCTGTTTCGGTGCTATGGTATTGTCGGTATGCGGACTGAAATGGCTCATATAAATCACATTTTCGTAAATGGACTGACAGTCTTTTAAGTACCCGCCTTTTCGACAAGTTTTGACATGAAAGGTAAGTTCGAAACCGGTCTATAGTTATTCAAGATATCGTGGTCCAGGCCATTCTTTTTCAGTAGTGGTTTGACAATAGCCCGTTTGAATGACGCTGGCATAGTCCCGGACATTAGACCAGAATTAACCATCATGGTGATCGACGGAAGCAGGAGGTCCGTGTATTTTAGCACAAGTTTGGTAGGGATAGGATCCAATGTACAGAAGGTTGGCTTGAGCTCGTTTAAAAGGGTCAATACATCATTTTCTGAAAACTGAAGAAAGTAATCGAGGCCTTTGCCATTGAAGACAGGATGGTCATCTATATGTATCTGATGGTTGTGTAGTCGACGTATCCATTCAGCATACAATTCGTCCTTGCACTTGGATGTTTTGTTGGGATCGAATTTTTCCTGTCACGGGATTAATGACGTCATAATCAGCCTGGCTATGTATTTATCAGCAATTCAAGTCGCTATGCTGGTTTCTGATGTATATTGATCTTTATGATCGTTTTCCTTCTCTTTGAGTTGGTTTGAGTGTCTAAGCTTAACTAGTTTGCTCATACTCCTTGTCCTTTGCCCTGTTTCAGGGACCGGGTTGCGCGTCCTGTGGACGTTTTCTACCTGATAAGTTCTGGCCTCATCGTTGCTATCAATGTAGCCCTTGTGGTCCCTTGGTTAATTGTGACATATGTAAGCACTGGGGGGGCGAGTTAATGTCCGAATTCTTGTGCTGCTTACAGGCGACGGACAAGGTGGTAGAGGAGGAGAAGAAGAAGAAGCGGAAACGAGAGGTTGTAAGTAGGAAGGGTAAGGGGAAGGTCTCGTCCGCGGTGGATATGGAGGCCTTCCGGACCGAGATGTTGGGAGAGATGAAGAGGACAATAAAGGATTTGGTTCCAGGGTTGCTTCGTGGCATGCTTCCTGGACCAAATCCTTTACTGTCCTCATCATCGGCTTCGGAGCAGGTAATCCCCGCCTCTGGATCGGTTTTCCTTAGACCGCTTCCGTTGTTCGACGATTCAGAGGTGGCCCCATTAGAGGGGGCGTTCCACGACCCTGGCAGCAGGCTTATTGCCGCGCCGAGAGGGGACCGTGGACGGTTGTCGCTGGAACCCGCGGGCTGCTTATCAGTCCAGGGGTATCCGCACGCCGCGGTGGCCAGTACCTCCTATGGCACCGTTCCTGGTCAGCCCGGGTTAGCTCTCTTTGCTGACCCGGGGTCTAATCTTTCTGACCAGGGTGATGAGGATTACCTGCTAGGGTCGCCGTCTGACGACGTGGACATGGATGAAGACGTTTGTGCACCCCTCGCGGGGAATACAGGCGGCTTCTTCCACGGTTTTACTCACCCTGGAGTAGAGTCCGCGGCTCAGGTGGTGGCCCAGGGCGCTGCTGATGGCCAGCGGTACCGCATACCTCGGCTTGCCGAGGGTGTTGCTGGTGCTGGCCGGGCCCGTGGTGGGGCGGTATATACCCCGCGCTCTGCCACGGTGCCTGCTCCTGGTCAAACCAGTGATATTGTCATGCCGGTGCTGTCAGGCCCGCATGTTTTCCCTGGCTTGCCAGGTGTATCAGCGTACCCGCCGTCAAGCTCTGCTGCTTGCGCTCAGGAGGAAGACGAAGGACCCCGTCTTGTAGAGCGCTCGCAGTTAGCCACAGAGGAGGATTGGTCTGACGCTTGCCAGTGGTTGGTAAGCGTTAGGCCTGATCTGCCCGTGGAGCAGTCGGCTAGCCAGCGTGATCACAGGCCGTGGTTAGCTGGGAAACCGACTGCTAACGCTATGCCTTCTCTGCCGCTGGCGGAGCATGTCGTTGACATGTTCAAGGCGGCGGAGTCGTCCATTAACTCGAGTGGACGTCTCGCGAAGGCCCCTCGCGAGGTGGCCAGGCGTTGTCGCATCGTGCCCCTGGATTACCAGCGGTACGGTGTGGTACCCAAGCCCAGCGTGGATGACCGCGCGGCTTTGGGTGAGGATGCGCGGCCATGCTCCCGTTCTGACACGGGGGTCTTGTGCTCGAACGCGTTGCGTTCGGCGAATACCGCGTTGCGTGATGCGGAGGAGAGTGGGAGGGCTTCGATTGCCGCTCTGTCCCACGTCTCCCAGCTGTTACAGGGGGTAGTAACGGCATCCGCATCGCGCCAGCCAAGTCCGGTCACGGTCCAGCGAGCCATCCAGGATGGTATTAACCTGGCGCTGGACTGTATGACTCGGGCGGTGACCAGGAGTGTCCGGGCAAGACGCACGTTTGCCCTGGACAATCTGTGCCCGTCTCAGGACCTGTACAATAGGCTACTCCGTACGCCTATGACGGGTCCTGGTCTTTTTGGAGGTGAGGGATGTCGCCACCTCCAGGAGATGGTCATCCTGGTGAATAACCAGAGGGCGCTGCGCGAGCAGTTTGAGGTGCTGCGTCGTGCTAACGTTCGCGCCGCGGCCCCTGCGTATCGTCCCCTGCAGGCTCGAGGTGGTGCTGGCCAAGTCAGAGGCCAGCCACCGTCGCAGCGTCGGCCTCGGCCGCGTGCGATTCGGCCAGCAGCGAGGGGGGCGCAGGTTCCTCAGGCGCCGTCAGCCAGGCAGCCGCCCGCGCACCAAGGTGCGCGCGGGGCGGGGCGGGGCGCGCGAGGATCTGGGCGTGGTTATCGGTCCTGACAGGACGCTTACCGCGGTAAGAACCACTCCGGTGTGTATGGCGAGGGAGACAGTGCCGCTCTTGCATGCCTCGTGTCCACCGCGGTCCCTAGGTGGACCGGTGGGAGGCCGGCTAGCCGACCACATGCAAGAGTGGGAACGGTTAACTCAGGACCGTTTAGTCTTGCGATGGCTTTCCGTCGGGTATCATCCAGAGTGGATGACAGGCCCGCCGTCGCGACTGTCTCTAGTGCCAGTCTGGACTCCCATTCCGAGAGATCCAGAGCAAAGGTTGTGTATCGAGGAGGAGATAAATTCCCTCGTACAAAAAGGAGCTATTCAGCCGGCACAAAGGTGTCCGGGCTTCTATTCAACCCTGTTCTTAGTAACAAAACGCACCGGAGGGTGGAGACCGATTCTCAACCTCAAGCCATTGAACAAGTTCATCGAGACGCCCAGTTTCAAGATGGAAACGGTGCGCTCGGTGTTGGCGGGGTTGGAGAGGGGGATGTGGACGGCGTCGATAGATTTGAAGCACGCTTATTTCCACATCCCCATCCACGGGAGTTTCTGTCGCTTCCTGAGATTTGCATTCCAGGGCAGACAGTGGGAATTCAGGGTGTTGCCCTTCGGAATTTCCACGGCTCCTCGGGTTTTCACCCGTGTGGTTCTTGCGATCACAGCATACCTCCGCAGGAGAAGCATAGCAGTCCACACGTACATAGACGACTGGCTGTTGAAAGCGCACACCCGGGAAAGTTTGTCGGCCAATCTGGAGATTGTTTTGAAAACTCTCACAGACTTAGGCTGGATGATCAATTTCCCAAAATCAGAGCTGACTCCATCCCAGAAGTTTGTTTACCTGGGGATGTTCTTCGATCTAGAGACAGGATATGTTTATCCTACTCAGGAGAGAGTTCAGAAACTCATCTCATTAATTCAGTCAGTGTGCGACAGTCGTCATGTCCTGGCACGGGTTTACTTGAGAATGCTGGGGTTGATGGTTTCATTGGAACCAGTCATTCCTCAGGCCGCCTTACGCAGGCGGCCGATCCAGTTATTTCTCATGACACGATGGACCCAGAGTACAGGTTCGCTGGACTCGAATGTGTCAGTGTTGGCGCCTCTGATTCACCACCTGCAATGGTGGTTGAATACAGAGAATCTCTTGCCGGGGGTTTTGCTAACCCCTCCCCACCCTCAGGTGACTGTGTATACAGATGCATCGATGGAGGGCTGGGGAGCTTGCCTGGAAGAGTCCACGATATCAGGGCTTTGGGATCTGGAACAGTCAAAGGAACATATAAATCTACTGGAGCTAAAAGCAGTAGTCCTGGGCCTGGAACATTTCTTACAGAAAGTTCAGGGCAAGATTGTTCTTATTCGTTCAGACAACTCAACAGTTGTGACTTACATAAACCGCCAGGGCGGAACGAAGTCGCCCAGTCTCTGTATGATGACATGGAAACTGCTTTGTTGGGGTCTGGATCACCAGATTACCTTGAAAGCAGTTCATATTCCGGGAAGGTTAAACCTGCTAGCAGACTCATTGAGCCGAAGGATGAGTGTTTTACCCACGGAATGGCAACTAAATCAATGTGTGGCGGATCGTCTGTTCGACCATTGGGGGAAACCCAACATCGATTTGTTCGCAACGAAGAAGAATGCGAAGATGACGACGTACGTCTCTCCGATTCCGGATCCAAGCGCTTTCGCAACAGATGCGTTAGCTATCAGCTGGGGGAGAATGTATGCATACGCATTCCCTCCAGCAATCCTGATTCCAAAAATTCTTCAGAAAATCAGACAAGAGGAATGCCAAGTGCTTCTGATCGCCCCGGATTGGCCAAGCCGATCATGGTATACGGATCTGCTGGACCTTCTGGTCTGCAATCCGGTTCCTCTGCCTCTGATGGACGATATTATCTTCCAGGGCAAGGCCCTTCACAACAATCCGTCAATGTTCAGATTGACTGCGTGGATGTTGTCAAGGAATCTAGAATTAAGGAGGGCTTTTCTGAGCAAGCAGCCATGTTTATGGCCAAAGCCAGGAGGGGGTCAACCTCCAGAGCATATAATTATAAAATCAACAGATTTGCAGAATGGTGCTCAAAAAGATGTATTGATCCAATGGATTCATCTATTCAAGTAGTAGCTGATTTCCTCTGTCACCTCTATGATGCCTATAGCCTCAAGCCTAACTCTATTGCTGGTTATAAGTCAGCATTAATGTCTGTTATTCCTTGCTTGGCTAAGAGGGGAAGTGATGAAGTGAATACATTAAATGTATTAATTAAAGGCATGGGCAATCTAAGACCAAGGAATCCACCTGTGATTCCGTCTTGGAGTTTATCGCTAGTGCTTCAAGTACTAGGTGATAAGCCTTTTGAACCACTTAGTTCCATTTCTATGAAACTATTAACACTGAAGACTGTGTTTTTAATTGCTGCGGCCTCGGCTAGGCGTAGGAGTGAAATTCATGCCTTATCAGCCGAGGATGACCGTTTTGTGGTTTCAGGGGAAGGCCTTAAGCTGCTACCTAGGATTAATTTCTTGGCTAAAAATCAGTCGTTGAAATATCCAGGTCAACCTATTATTTTGCCTGCTTTAACTAGATATGATCCTAATTCTAAAGCATGGTGTCCCGTCCGGGCGCTGCGCCGGTACAAACAACGTACGGCGGAGTGGCGCACCGACCAGTCAGCGTTATGGTTGTCATATATTGAACCCCATGGCAGGGCTTCTAAGGACACCATTTCCAGGTGGATTGTGGAATGCATTCAGTTTTGCCATAAATCCGCCACCGGGAAGCAGGTTGACGTGGCCAAGGCTCACAGTGTCCGCGGCGTAGTGACATCCACGGCCCTATTTAATGGGGTCCCTGTGGATGATATTATGTCGGTGGCTCAGTGGCACTGTGAGTCAAGTTTTACAGACCATTATCTCCGTGACACCTCTAATCCTCTCGCCTTGTCGATTTTGAAAAAATAACTCGGTTTATATTTTTTTGAGGAGGTTTTTCCTCATTACTTATATATTTCACAATTAATTTATGGAAACACCCACTTTTTTGGGCCTGCATCAGTCTTTACCAATGGGAAGATGATGTCAGCAGCCATTTCAACAAGGTCAGTCTTGTTCGTGTGTTGTTCGTTGTTGATTGTATTGTCACGATTACCCGTTATTAATATGGTGATGGTTTGTGTATTTGTGTGGTTCATTGTTGAGAGTTACGAAAATGGAGCTTTTTCGTCTCTGTCCTGTAGTACATGGCACTTGTACGTAGAGAGCGTATAGGACATTGAGGTCAGGCGACTCTTCCTCCCAGGAAGGAGGGGGGGGGGGAGCGCATATGACATTCGGTCATCTCTCATACATCGGTAGTGTTATCCGATGGTTAGTCAAATCCTGACTGTTTTTTCTTACAGTTTCAGAAGTTTAAGTGCCTTAAACGCAGAAAAGCGTATTGGGATGAGCTGGTCTTTTGACCTCGCCTCCCTCCCGCCAGATTCACTTTCGAATTCTGGCAATATCAAAAGTATTAGGGAGGTAAGTATACTCTTGAAGTGAAATAAACGAAATCTAGGATTTCTTTTTTCACGAGAGAGTTGATACTTACCTCCCTAGATACGGACCCGGCCTCTCCACCCCACAGAGGCTCGGTCTTCAGGCTCTTAATAGTTGCATGTGTGTCAGCCAATAATATAGTCAGAGGAAGTGCTAGTCTGCGCATGCGCGGTGGTGGGGCTGGCATCCGCCAGACTACGCTCTGACTCCCTGCCCAGTAGGGGCACCTAACTGTTTTAAATCTGAGTGTTTATTGAGTGAAAGCCAATATTTAGCAATATCAAAAGTATTAGGGAGGTAAGTATCAACTCTCTCGTGAAAAAAGAAATCCTAGATTTCGTTTAATTCCAGCAATGGACCTTTTCAGTTTTAGCTATGCCCAGCCCCTCATTAGCTAAGATCCACCCACACTTCGCTGTGTTGGAATCGATCGATTCCTGAACTCCCTGCTTATCAATTTCCAGAAAACTATACAGGTAAGTTGTTGAATATTTTGAAACTAATTTAACGGGGGTCTGTTGCCGCCTATATAGCGTGTTTATTAAATGGTAAAGACACAATTCGTACAACAACATTTAGTCCATCATCAATTAAGCATTCGTGACGAACTTCTTTGCGTCATTCATGATGTCATTGACTGTGACATCATCCTACACGTCACATAGTTGATTATGACATAATATTATTGATGGATAAACTGGAAAGATCCATTTTGTCATGATGTGATAGCAGAAAATGCATGTGTGTGATGTGCTGGATGTATGATAAGCAAACAGATGAACTAGGCATGCTATTAATAGTTTATTGTTTTGTTGTAGGTGAAGGCTGTATTACAGGACTTCTATGAGTCTATGTTTCCTATACCATCACAGTTTGAACTAGCTGCTGAATACAGGAATAGATTCTTACATATTGATGAACTTAGAGAATGGTAAGTGTTATTACCTGATTCTCTAACAGCAAAGACTGACACCCAGGTACAGTCACACCTGTCTATAACAGACACTGCGTGGACCAGCAAATTCTGGTCCTTAAACACAGGTGGTTGCTTAATACAACTCAGTAGCTATGGTATATAGCTTTTAGGAGTCAAATTATGGTGGGGTTTTTAAGTGTGTGGCCGTAGGACCACCCATCTTAATGACCCATCATTTTTGTCCCCAAAAGCAACTGCCCATTATAGACAGGTTTGATGTTTACATGTATTTGTAATCATTTTACTATACCAGTCTAACCTTTGTTTACACAGCTCACATATTGAGGGAAATCTTTAGCACATGTCAATCATGGTTTTAACATTTAATCATTTCATCCTTGAAGTCTGCGCGCTTTACTTTCAAAGCAGCCATACTGGTATGTTGTTGATTAATATTAAATGGAATATATTTTCAAGTGTAAAGATTTTGTGTGTATGACCTGCGGTAGTTTTTAAAGGGTTGCACAAGAGATTATGTTTGCCCCACCCCCTCCCCCCCCCCCATCCCAATCTAAATAGATATAGTGTTTGGTTTGGTTTTTTTGTTTATCTATCTAAGCTGGCTTCCACTTCTGCATGATAACCCAAATAGTACTAAACAGATTTTCAGAAAACTTGGCATATGGATTGTCCTTGATTATAGGAGAAATACTAATGATTTCAGGTTCTACTTCGAATAATACTTACCAGATGTACTATTATGATAATGTCTATTATCTAGTCTAGCTCAAAATAAACAATTAAAACTCTGCACTCTCCTGGTCCTGCCCATACTGTGTCCAGGAATTACCATAGCCCCAGGTACCGAGTCAATTCCCAATCACAGTCAGAGTCTTCTATTTTGCTCTCCATGCTAGTCGTGTTTTTCTTAGCTCATTAAAATTCGCAATTTCAACGGAGTTAGCGGTTTTCTGGTCTATTCATTGCTGGAAGGATGGAAGAGAAAGGAAAATCATCTCAGGGGCAGCTTATATCTATCTAGAATTTATACATTCGTGCCGTAATGAATGATTGAAATTTCCTTAAAATGGCACATTGTTGTAAAATGGTAGCCATTGTTGGAGTTTGTCCGGTACCCTTAACTGTTTAAGCATTATGCGGGTACTCGGTTAATTTCTCTTGCGACTCGGTTCCTTCCAAGATGGATGTGCTCTTAGCCAAGATGGCGGCACCCATGAGTTATGTTTGCCTTCGGCTTGGCATATCTGTGCACTCTAATTGTGCCGATCTTTAGTCTTCACTTCATTGTTGAAGGTGTTTGTAGCGATCGGTACGTTTTTCTTGGTTGTTTTAATGGTTAGTTAATTACCAAGCCGTGTTTATTAATTTTCGCTCTAAAAAATTTCAAATATCTCCTGCCTTAAGTCTTGATTATCATTAATTTAAGAGAAAGTTAATGTTTCTAAGTAATTTTAGATTACAATCAAGTCATTGTGCGTTTGCTCGTTATCTATGTCATGTGCAGCATTTTAATTCTTGCTTTGTGTTCGCAGAGGGCTAAAGGCCTGGATACTTTGTGTACCAAATGCAATCGGTTCATGAAACAGAGATTTGCTGGTCCCCACTGTGTAGCTTGCGCGAAGTGCAAGGTGGGAAGTCCGTGCGATGTTTGTGTGAAGTGGTCATCGGAGTTAGTGGCGGAGTTCGACCGTGATCGGCGTGCGCGACTGGACAGAATCGCGAGCGACAAGGCGGCCAAGGCAGATCAGGCGTCCAACAGAGGCTTGGACGAGCGCCTGAATGAGAGGATGGACTCGGCTTTGGGTGTTTGGGCGGCCCAGTTTAAAGCCATGTTTGAGTCCCTGCAATCCATGATCCCGTCGATGCAGGCTGGTGCAGGACTACCTTTCGGTGGTCCGGTCAGTGCTGCGGAGGGTGTTGCACCTGTACCTCCTGTTGCGTTGGCTCAAGAGCCGACGGCATAGGAGGAAGAGCTTTTGCTCATGGAGGATTCCGGCATGCCGGATCTTTCCGCGATGGCTGTACCTGGTACATCCCAAGGTTCTCCTTCGGGTTATGTATGGGTTTGCCAGCTGGGTGGTGATGTTGACGTTCTGTCGGGCATCTTCCATCCAGATTTTGTTCAGCCCATGCTGCCGTTGGAGTCGTGTTTGACGGCTTCGGACGGCATCCCGGCGCCGGTGGTTACGGGTTCTATCAGATTTCCATTGGCCACCGTGAGTAATGCGGCTGTGATCCCGGCTCCCGTGCTGGAGCCGATGGAACTCACTGGAGCCGCGAGTGCACGGTCTGCGGGCATTGTTTACACTAGTAAGCAAGTTCGCAGTCCTCAGCATGGATCGTTGGTGTCTGTCTCGTCCAAGGGCGAGAAAGAAGATGAGAACGGCAGTCCCTTGTTGGATGAGTCATCATTTTCCACCGAGACTGAATGGGTGCAGGTCCTTGAATGGATGTCTGGCCGTCTAGGGTTGGCATCGGATCAGGGATCTCGGCGTGATCCGACAATGGAGCAGATGTCAGAGCGAGCGTCTAGCGCTCAGTCCAGTGGCTCTTCGGCCATGCCTGCTCTGCCTTTGGATACGTTGACCTCTGACATGTTGGAGGTGGCAGCGTATCGTATGGTCCAGGCAGACTTTACCCTTCCGAAGGCCCCGAAAGGGATTAGGAGTAGGGTCCGTTTTCCGGAGCAAGCCTATCATCAGTATGCCCGAGTCCCATGGCTTTCCGTCGGGGAGAGAGAGGCACTGAATAGGCCATTAGCTGGCAAGGCTAAGGGGCATTCTCGTCTGTTAGTTTCCCAGACTAATATAGATCCTTTCAATGAGTTGACGATGCGGCGAGAGCTGCCATGGCGGCGCTTTCGCATGGCTGTACCGTCCTGCAGGGTATGCTGACCTGTGCGGCGGAAGGTGGGGTAGTGCCAGAGGTTGCTCCCGGAATTATCTGGGACACCATGCGCCTATCTCAGGATTGCCTGGCCAGGGTGATCACGAGATCATTGGCTGAGCAACGGAGAATGGTTCTCGATTTTGTAGAACCTGGCCCGGAGATGAGGGCTGCGTTGTCTTCCGCGCCATTCATTGGTCCAGGCTTGTTCGGCGGCTCGGCACAGCAAGCCTTATCCAAGGTCGCGTCACTGGTTGCGGAACAAGAAGTAGGCGGCAAGTCATGGAAGTCGACGAAAAGGACTCGGCCGCAACAGGCCTACAAGCAGCACCGACAGGAGCAGCAGAGGCAGCGTCAAAGATCGCCCTTCTGGCCGTGATACCCATCGGGAATCCGGTTCGCACGGTCCTGGTCATTCTTCCTCGTACAAGTCCTCTAGTAAGAGGCCGTATGAGGAGGATAGGAAGGGTGGCGGCGGCTACCGTAAGGATAGCCATGGTGGCGGTTCCGGACCGTCATTTGCCAAGAAACCATGGGGTGGCCGTGGGTGATAGTCCTGACGGGTTTCCGGCGGGATCCGCTCCGGTATCACTGGGAATGAAGGTAGTCGAGGATCTTCACCTAGGCGAATTAACGTCGTCTCGTGCAATATCGATCGCGAATTGTGTGCAGATTCCTTCCGTCGGAGGCAGACTTCAACTGTTCTCAAACCAGTGGGAACAGGTCGTGCAAGATTGTTTGGTCTGTCAATGGTTAAAAAATGGCTACGAACCGGACTGGCTTATCCGTCAATCGTTAGTTCCGTTAACATCGACTCCAGAGTGGACTCCCTTTCCAAGGGAATCCGATCGTCTAGAGGCTTTTTGCTCAGAAATCGAAAGTCTTCAGCGGAAGAATGCGATTCACTTAGTCCGCAATCAGTCATCCCCAGGCTTCTATTCGATGATGTTCCTCGTTCCGAAATGCACCGGAGGGTGGAGACCGATTCTCAATCTCAAACCGTTAAACAAGTTTATCCTGTCATCAAAGTTTCAGAGGGAGACTGTAGCGGCAGTGATATCAGGTTTGAGGAAAGGCATGTGGGCAGTGTCGATAGATCTGAAGGATGCATATTTTCATATTCCAATGTCAATTCCTTTTCAGAAATAACTTCGCTTTGCGTTCCAAGACAATGTTTAGGAATTCAATGCGCTTCCATTCGGCTTGACCACAGCTCCGAGGGTCTTCACCAAAGTGGTCCTCGCCATGACTTCTTCTCAATCTCAGGGATGGCGTAGCTTTTCCGGCGGAGAGCAGAGTCAAGAGTCTGATTGCAGTTTTGGAGTCAGTTTCTCTAGGAGCCTATCTGACGGCGCGCCATTTTCTTAGAATACTAGGTTTACTAGTGTCTCTGGAGAAAGTGGTTCCTTATGCGGCACTCAGGCGCAGGCCGATTCAGATGTATTTAATGTCGCTCTGGTCTCAGAAACGGATCCATTATCTCTGAGAATTCCAGTAAAAGAACCATTGATATGCCATCTTCAGTGGTGGTTATCAGAACAGAATCTCCTGCGAGGTGTTCCTCTACAACCTCCTAAGCCACAGATGTCCATCTTTACAGATGCATCGACGATGGGTTGGGGAGCGGTGTTGGACAATCGATCAGTGTCAGGGAAATGGCATCGGACCAATGCGTAGAAACATATCAATGTTCTCGAATTATTAGCAGTGACATTAGCACTTCGAAAGTTCGAGAATTTAATCCAAGACAAGATTGTCCTAATAAGGACAGACAACTCAACAGTGGTGTCTTATTTGAACCGCCAAGGCGGGACGAGGTCACCAGAGTTGTGCATGACGATAAGTTGGAAAGGAATGTACGAGTACGCGTATCCTCCAATGATTCTCATCCCAAAAGTTATGGCAAAGATAAGAGAGGGAGTATGCCAAGTACTACTGATCGCCCCTCAATGGCCAGGCCGATTATGGTTTACGGATCTGCTGGACCTTCTGGTCTGCAATCCAATCCCTCTTCCAGACCGAAGGGATCTAATCACTCAGAACAAGGGTCTGTGTCTTCCCGACAGACCGGAAATGTTCAAATTGACTGCATGGATGTTGTCAAGCAGCGTGCAATTGAGGGTATCTTTTCTGAGCAAGCAGCGAAGTTTGTCGCTTCAGCCAGAAGAGGGTCAACCACCAAAACATATAATTATAGAATCAACAGATTTGCAGAATGGTGCCAGGGAAGAGATATTAATCCCTTATCTGCATCTGTTCAACACGTAGCAGATTTTATCTGTCATTTATACGAAGTTGAAAAACTTGTACCTTCAACCCTAGCAGCATATAAGTCTGCATTAGCTTCAGTCGTTCCCAGTCTGGCCATTGAAGGAGTGGAGAATGACACTGAATGAAGTTATTAAAGGAATGAGCAATCTGCGACCTAGACAGCCAATTCCTATCCCAGCATGGAATCTATATCTTGTTCTACAGGTTTTAGGGCATGCTCCCTTTGAACCGATTAGATCTATAAATATTAAACTGTTAACTATTAAATCAGTTTTCTTGGTTGCAGCAGCGTCGGCGAGAAGGAGAAGCGAGATTCATGCGCTATCTGCCGAGCAAGACCGTTTTGTCGTCACGGGTGAAGGTTTAAGACTACTTCCACGTCTTTGTTTCCTGGCAAAGAATCAGTCACTTAAATATCCAGGTCAACCGATCAATTTGCCAAGTTTAGTTAGACATGACCCAAACTCTTCTGCTTGGTCAGATGTCTGAAAATGTATAAAAACGTATTGAGGAGTGGAGATGACCCGAAATCTCTGTGGTTATGTCTCAAAGCTCCTCATTTGCACGCCTCGAAAGATACTATTTCTCGTTGGATAGTTGATGCTATTCAGATGTCGCATAAAATTGCTACAGGAAAGCAGATTGATCGTGCGAACACCCATCAGGTCCGAGCATTAGCAGCAGCATCGGCCCTTTTTAAGGGTGTCTCATTAGAGGAGGTGATGTCTGTAGCACAATGGCATGCCAAGTCGTCATTTACTGATTTCTACCTTCGTGACATCTCCAGCGCACTTAATCCGGTAGCAGTCACCAATTTGTCGAACATTAGTTAAGCCACATCCGACCACTATTTCACAAATATCGTAGGTTACTTCCTCCTGCACTGAGCAAGAGCCATGCACATGACCAGTGAATGACCATGGATTAGGCCGAGCTCCTGGGATGATCAAGAAAGAACAAGCTCTCAAAATGGTGAGTGTTTACATTAATTAAGTGACTAATAATAATAATAATTTACTAACAGTCGAAATACCAAACAGCTTAGGTAAATAGTCTGGTGTAAGAGTATACTTATCCTCTCAAACAGACATTAGACTCATTCCAATTTGAAAACTTAATCGATATACTGATATTTTTTCAAAGTTAGAAGTTGTAGTAGCTTTTTTGCACTCTACTGGACTGCCATAGCTGAGACTTAGGGCTGACACGGGTCTGGTTGGTGTTGCATCCCCTTTTTTCGGCAGCCCTCTGGATTTTGTGCGGACAAAAGAGGGTGGGTGGGAGGGAGCACGGTCTAGACCATGGAAGTTTAGCACTCTATGAGTCAGATGGCAGAACCCAAGCGTATGCCAGGGTTCTAGTCTCTTCACAACCTTATCTGTTGGATGGTTGATGAGTGCTGGTTCGAGCCTCACCTCCTCCCACCAGTATTTCTTGGCTGTTGAAATCCAGAGTTTATCATAATAGTACATCTGGTAAGTATTATTTGAAGTAGAATCAAAAAAGCATCTGCTTTTGTTTCTACGAGAATTCTTAATACTTACCAGATGTACTATGGCCCTGCCTCAGCCGCTCCGCTGAGGTGAGGCTGAGCTGCTTTCGCTGTTTGTCAAGGCAAATATAAGACGAATCTGACTGTGATTGGGAATTGACTCGGTACCTGGGGCTATGGTAATTTCCTGGATACAGTATGGGCAGGACCAGGAGAGTGCGAGTTTTAATTGTTTATTTTGAGCTAGACTAGATAAGACATTATCATAATAGTACATCTGGTAAGTATTAAGAATTCTTATAGAAACAAAAGCGGATGCTTTTTTTGAGTCAGAACCACAATGTTATGGTGACCAAATTGTATTTATTATCTATTTATTGTAGGCGTCGTTACCGTGATTGGTTGAGATTCTGGACTCACATTGCATTATGCCTGCTCGTTATTTTTGCAATATTCTCTTATTGTGGTGATAGGGTGAGTATGTCTTCAGTGGTTTCCGACTGTAATTTAGGCTTATCTTAATCAATCACAGTCTATGGTTGGCTTATCACCTAGCATCTTGTAAGGGTGTCTGAGCAAACATTCATTGGCTTATACAGGAATAAAGTTCGATATCAGGAAGGGCAAATTTCATGATCATTTAAATGTACAGTTGTAGAGAATGTATATCTATATATCTAGCCTGGAGGCCCATTAGCCCTAAAACACTCACATCAGCCAAAAAATATGGAAAAAAGCCTTTGCTTGGCGAATAGATATAAAAGATTTTTCATAATTATTTTTGTGATTACAATATAACCACGATTCACCAAGCCATGCCCTATTCTGACATGCTGTATAATTAATCATGTCACCATATTGCTGTACATTATCTTCCTCAGATTGAAGCTTTAAAGAGACGTTTCCGGAGAAGTCGTCGCAGAAAAAGTAACAGTGATTCATCTGATAGCTCTGATGGCAGTAACAGTTACCCTGGTGCAATATTAACCGTATGACGGTGTCTCCTCTGGCTTATCTCCCCTGATAATTTGTTGTTCATCGTCTTTGTTGTCATGGCAATATTGTGTATAATATTAGTTAAAGATATGTTGCTATGAGCCATGATAATTCTAAATAGGGATGTGATATTTGGCTACAGTAATATATTTGCTGTTAAACTTTTGCTCAACATAATCAGAATAATTTTACATTGATGTCATTTTGCTAAAAGCTGAATTTCCTGTCACATTTTGATCAGGCTTGGAACCAGGTTTTTAAAAGTCAGAAAATCCGCTTTAATGATAAAATATTAGCCAAATTGTATAAGTAGTTTTTTTAGATATAGCTTCGAACACGCACATGCATGTACATACACAATCACCCACGGAGACCCAAATACAATACCCTCTTCCCCTTATGGCATTGTATGGGGTGAGGGCAATGATATGTATGGTAATTTTAAGCTCACCATGTTTGTTTTATTGCTACATCAAATGTAGTCTGATTGGACATTTGTTCAGTTTCCTATCATGCTCATGTCTAAAACAACTTTAACTTACACATTGATCATTTGTGCTTTACTTCGTGATAAACCCTGATTTATAAGGGATGGTGGTGATGGTATCATTGTCATCCAATTTGTGTTTTGATCAACTTACCAGGTCATATGTTTGCTTAATCAAACTAGACCCAAATCTGGACACATGCTTCCTTTTAATGAGATGATTTGACGCAATAACATTGGGATGAAAATGTCAAGGTTATCTGATCTTGGTAAAACCTAGCTTTTTTTCAACATTAATATTTAGCATTTATCTCAAGTTAGTAGTTTATACCTCATGTTGGTTAGACATTATACAGGACCCAATTTGGGACAAGTGTTTCCTGGTAGCCGGCATGACACAATCACATCAATGGCTCAAGTGTGCTAATGAGAAAACTTCAGCTGTAACATTTGGTGTTAAGCTTAATTTAGTGCTTTATATCTCGTGTTTGGTTAAGTAAAATCGGCCCAAATTGGCAATTGTGCCTCTCTTGGATTTCTAGTGGCATGATAAGTCGTGTTCTGAATTTGAAAATATCCCACATAGTTAAATTCCATAACTTTCAAAGTCTTTCCAACAAACAGTACACTTCTCTATGACAGCTAAGGCTCTGGAATATTGATTCTAAATAGCAGTTGCCATAGAAGCTGTACCAACATTTACATTTCATGATAGAAATATGAAAATACCAAGTGTCATTTATATATGGCATATTCTGTCACCAGGTTTGTTACTAATGAGTGGAGTATTCATTTAAATGATAAACCTAGATAAGAAAAGCATTGATGAACAAATCTTTTTATTACTGCTAGTATTGTTGTATATAATATAAACAGTACTGCATTCATTTCATCTTAACGTCACACACGTATATGTCATTGTGTGCTCTTATCATTGGCTTAGATAGTATTGTTTCAAAATCACCCTTTTACAACAAAAATGTTAGTTCTGATCCAAAGATAACTCATACGGAAAATTAGTTTCCTCCGGGACGTAGAATTTGTTTCGGTATAGCTTTCGTGAACATCAGTCACTTCTTCAGCCCTAACTCATCCTATTTATGGGTGATTTGTTTCTTTTTCACGAAATGGAAAAATGTTAAAAGTTGTGCAATAGACATTTGATTCATCAAGGGCTTGTACTATATTAAGAAATGCTTATTCCACTCCACTACCACAGATGATGTGTGCTATTCAGAAAAACAAAATGGCTGGACATGCGGGACCTTGTCTATCTAGTTTTTGTTTACCACTGAAAAGACCGACTCCATAATCCTGCGTTTATTGATAATTTTATACAACAATAAAGGGACATTTGCTGGTAGATAAACATTTTTTTGCAAAATTCTATTTTATTCGATATATTGTTACTGCATACCATTTTCTATACAGATATTCCGAACTGGTCGCTTATGCTTGCTATTATTTGCTATTTTTATGTAAACATTTGTGCGCACTGCAGTGTCTTGGCATGAGTAATTATTTTAAATATGAAATATTACTATTGTAAGAACTTAAAACAATCTTAAATATGTCAAGACAGTGAGAATTTCAGACAACATATTGGTGCCACAAGTTCTACAATCCCCGCTGCTTTCAAAACCTCAAAAGACTCGGCACGAAAGATCCAAACCACAAAGAATTATCAGGGCAATTCAAAGAAATTGGCTTCTGACATAACCACATATCATTTATTGCATGCATACTCCCAAGTCAACAAATCATGAAAATGATCGTTTGCCAGTATTGACCCACTTAATTCTGTATATAAAATTGATAGATCAGTCAATGTATCTTTAAATATACTACGTCGCTAAAAACGGAAATGAAATGGAATAATTTGAGGAAAAGCATTTACTACCATCAAGTAGTCCTTAGCTTGGAACAAATTAGTGACATTGCTGGTACTATGTGCTCCGTCGTGTGTCAACTGTGTATGCAGGTAGTTCATATCTGAAGACAAGAGGCCCAGGGGCCTGTGACCCTCAGCTGAACCATTAGCATTTGAAGCATTTGCATTGAAATAGAGATGATGGGTAATTTTTGGAAAATCCAAGATGGCCACCAAAAGAAAATTGACCAATCAAAATTCTTATTTGATTTCTTGAAGCCTAGTGTCATAGGATCGTTCCACCCAAGTTCTGTTGAAATCGAGCCATTGATTAATAGTCCAGTCAAATTAGGGTTTGACTCGCCACTAATTGCAACAGTAATGAAACCATTTATTTTGCATTCACTCACCACTAATTGCAACAGTAATGAAATCACTGTTATTTTCTGTACTTAGGTCTTAGAGGCGGTGTAAAAAATTTTAATAAAATCATGCGGATCATGTGAAATTGAAGATGGCTGCCAGTGTAGCTGCTAATCGAGTATAATATGGCATATATATCGAAAACAGTTCATATTAGAACACATTTAAATGTATTATGATTAGATAGAAACATGTCTCCAATCTACTGAAAAATGGAGTCTTCTGCACCGCATGACCAATCTATGACATCACAACCCAACAGTTGATACTGAAGTTCAATGTTTGCAAACCAATTCTACATTCACTGACAGTGTTTAGTTCTCATTATCATCCAAGTCATCATTTTACATATTTAAACATACACCACTGCATCCAGAACAAGCCGCTGAACAATCAAGTCCGTAATGACTGCACCAGCAGCACATAGTTTTACAGCCTGTCTTCCGGGTGCATCTCACTAGGTCGAGAAGGGACCACGGGGCAGGGTCAAAGTATGAGTGTACTTGTGTCATTATTCCTTCAGAAACTGCAGCCACATTGCTCGGCCGCCAAGGTATTTCCCTTCCAGTGTTGGATCTGATGGAACACTCGGAGGCTGTGATACTTCGTCATCGAAGATGTTTTGGCGGATGGCAATTTTGCTGATGATAACAAGCTCCTAGAAACTATGATGCCTCATTGTGTCAAGATTGCTATTCTGCCTTTATCCAAAATGACCATGGCCCTCTCACCAACCACTATGACATCATCCTTTGATTGCGCACTTCCGAATATTTTGGCGTGTGCACTGAATAACTTGTCACTGATGAGCCTCAGTCTGTCAGCTTTGCCTATTCCAAATACCCTGAACTTTTTACTGCATCCAAGGGAAGTAGGTACAAAAACTATATTATTTTAATCATTCTTACGTAGTACATGCCTGATTGGAATGACACTGATACATTTGAGAGCTGTTAATTTCTTTGGGTCGGGCGGAAGTAGTTATCATGCTTGTTTACTCCAGCAAGATGTATGAGGAGAATAGGCAGGTCGGTGTCGTCCCCCACCAGTGGTACTAGTTGGCTACGACACAAACCTGCTGATTTTCCTCACACATCTTGCTGGAGGAAACAAGCATGATATCTATCTACTTCCTGAAACAAAGAAAGGAGCAGCTCTCGAATGTATCAGTGTCAATTCAATCAGGCCTGTACTGGGGAAGAATGTATACAAGAATATCCTTTTTGTGCATGCTTCCCGCGGGTGTGATAAAACATCCGTGGTATTTGGAATAGTCAAAGCTGTCGGTCTGAAGCTCATCAGTGACAACACGTTATTCCATGTCCATGACAAAGATTTTCGGACATGCGCAATCATCGAAGGATGAGCTCATAGCAGCTGGTGAGGCTGTGGTCATTTTGCATAAAGCATTACAGAATGACCATCTTGACATGATGAGTCATCAGAGATTCCAGGAGCTTATTACCATCATCAAAAAGGCCATCCACCCAAACATGTTTCCAGCAAGTACCACAGCATCCGAGTGTTTCATCAGATCCAACTGTGGAGGAGAAACACCTTGGCGGCCGAGGAATGTGGCTGGAAAGTACCTGAAGGAGTAATGACATGAGTACACTTGGACTTGGACCCTGCCCCACAGTCCCCTCTTGAACTGGCGAGATAGACCCACAAGTCAGGATGTGAAACTATGCACTGTGAGTGCCGTCGTTATGGATTTGATTGTTCGTCAGCGTGTTCTGGATGGAGAGGTATATGTCAAAACATGTCAAATGATGACTTGGATGATAATGAGAATTGAACAATCTTGGATTGTGACATTATAGAGTGGTCATGGAGTGCAGAAAACATTATTTTTCGGTAGATTAGGTCCACGTTTCTATCTACTCATAATACATTTATGTGGTCTAAAATGAACCATTCTCGAGATATATCCCATATTATACATGATTGACAGCCATCTTGAATTCAACATGTTCCACTCAAACGATTTTATTTGATTTTTTTATATATCATTTCTAAGACTTAAATGCACAAAATAAAGTCGCTTCATTATTGTTGTAATTAGTGGTGGGTGAATGTAGAAATGGTTTGCAAATGTCAAACATCAGTGTCAACTATTGGGTTGTGATGTCATAGTGGCCAGGGGTTGCAGAAGACATAACTTTTCAGTAGATTAGGTGCATGTTTCTATCCACTCATAAGACATTTATGTGGTCTAATATGAACCGTTCTCGATATATATGCCATACTATGCTCTATTAGTGGGCATATTGGCGGTCATCTTGAATTCAACATGTTCCACTCAAAAGATTTTATTAGATTTTTGATATATCACCTAGGGGACCCTACTGAACACATTCTACGTGGTTTCATTTCTGTTGCAATTAGTGATAGATTTTTTCAAATTTCTGTTAGTTTGACTTATTAAGTAGTAGTAGCGATTTAAAGGATACTGGAAAATTCTTTTGAAAATCCAAAATGACCGGCGAAAAATTTAATCAATCAAATTCATGTATGCAAGTTCATAGGCATATGACCATAGGGTCCTTCCAGCCAGGCATGCCAGGTTTAGTAGCATTTTAAAAGATTTCCAAACAATTTAGGAAAATCGAAGATGGCTGCTGAAAAAAATCAACCAATCAAAATTGCATTAGAAAACTCTTGAAATCGACCACCATAGGATCCATCCAATCCACCCATATTTCATTGAAATTAGGTCATTGTTTAAAGAAGAGTAACATTTAAAGGATTTCTGAAAAATCCAAGATGGTCGCCGGAAAAGGTGACCAATCTAAATTCTGTATACAAGTTCTGAAGCCTACGCTGAGTGGTTGAATTCGGACAAGCAGTTAATAAGGTGTAGCCTTTTAACTAATTTCCTAAAATTGTCAGAAAATCAAAGATGGGTGCCGAAAAAAATTGACCAATTGAAATTCGCCAAGCAGTTAATGAGGAGTACCATTTTTAAGCAGAAGTTGACGGACTGTCGCCATGGCATAGGAATGGCCATGTGAGCTAATAATGAAAGCAGACCTAAGTATAGCTTCGAAAGTAAATAAATACTCAAAGCCTTGTAAGATTTCACTATAAGGTTTACACATTATATTTATGTTGACATGGAACACATTCTGGTGACGATTGTTTGAGCAGTGATTTCTCACACTCATTGATCAGCTACATTCAGTGATAATTATGAATCAATCAGATCTGTCACTTGACTAGATGTTGTCATAATTAATGGACCTTTCCAGTTTTTTCCTAAGCCCTGCCCACCTCTAACTAAGCTCCACCCACACGTCGTCTGGTGGGATCAATCTTTGAACTCCCTGACTCAATTTCCAGAAAACTATACAGTTAAGCAGTTAGATATTTTGAAACTAATTTGACAGAGTGATGTTGCGGTTTATGGCAGCAACAGCGCCCCATCAAATTAGTTTCAAAATATTCAACAGAATGTTTATTAAATAGTAGACATAAAATTATTACAATGTGTCGGACTATTAAGAGCTAAAGATGGGCCTAATAGAATGATTTATGACGTAATGATTATGGCGTCATCCTACACCCCGCTTAGCTGATTATGATGTCATATGGCATCAAATCATCGATGGATACTCTGGAAAGGTGAATTACATCACATGTAGACTGAGTCACATTCTTAATGCGTAATGAATGACGTATCTAGCTACATCATGAACATTGAATAGTCCATCAACTGTACGAAGTCTATGTCTTTACTATTTAATAAACTGTCTGTTGAATATTTTGAAACTAATTTGACTGCGCACTTACGCTGCAAGAGCACCAAGACAAATTAGTTTCGAAATATTCAACAGCTTACCTAAATAGTTACATTGATATTGGGAATTCAGGGTTTGATCGATGCCAACACGGACAGGACATGGGTGGATCTTAGCTAGATATGGGCGGGGCATAGCTAGAAATGGAACCTCTGTTCACGTATGAAATTGTGTGAAATCTCAGAAGAAAACACCAAAAGAATACTCCATATTAACCTTTAATGGTCAAATTTTCTCAAAAATGTCAAAATATTTGCTTATTGAATGTCCATTTGCAGGCCAAGGAGAATATTTGTGAAAATTTTGGCTCGATAATCCAGGCAGTCCAGCGGTAAATTTTCAAAAGTAGTCTTCTTGTGGCCTGCAAATGGACATTCCCCAAGACCATTGCAGAGGCTGGTTTTGGCCAGCTTGACCATTAAAGGGTTAACATAATGTCTCTATATATACAGTTGATGTTTTGTAGCCAATTTTTGTACCATGTCGTTGTTCCAGGGAGATAATCCAGAGGATGTTTTATGTTTTAATGCTATGTTACCATTGTATTGAATGATATTTGTGTACTTCATAATATAAAGTTATGTGATTAATAATATTGGTTATCTGTCATCTGTATTTATATATACTGATTTATTATTTATATGATTGTAACAACTATCTATTGTTTATAGCAACCTGTTGAAAGTGCATTCATTATCTGTCACCGCACACACACACACACACACACACACGATGCATGCACACTTAGTTAAATGTGTGGTTACTATATGTTTGAAAAAATGCCAGGGATATTGCGATTACCTCCATCTGTCTGTCTGTATGTCTATCACCTTATCTCGTTCCTTCCTATTGGAGCCAGTGGTGAGATCAAAAGGTCAAAGTTCGTGAAAGCGTTATTTACAAGTGTGCAATGGATGAATCCAGTTTCAGCTATGCCCCGCCCATCTCTACCTAAGCTCACCCACGCTTTGACCATGTTGGCATCGATCGATCTCCGCACTCTCTGAATCTCAATTTCCAGAAAACTATACAGGTAAGCAGTTGAATATTTTGAAACTAATTTGACTGGGTGCTGTTGCAGCCTATGTTTATTAAATAGTAAAGAATACAATTTGTACAACCTGATGGACTATTAAGCGTCTAAGAGTGAACTAGATCGAGATGTTCATGACGTAATTGATTATGACATCAGCCTACACGTCACATAGTTGGTTATGACATCATATGATTGACTGAGAAACTGGATTCATGAATTGACTGCACGTTTTAGTTTTAATTATTACTGACCAAAAGTTATTGCTGTGTAGGTGGTCCTATTATGTCTGCTCGCACTGATGTCACTAAATTCTCGACACTTATGCCTTGTGCACATGGCCAGCATTTTATGTGAAACGGTCTTCTCAACAATGGTTTGTAGAAAAGGTTGACAGTGCAGGACACAAACATAAAGATATTATTCCTCAATAATGCTTCTGTTATCAAACATAGGCATATATTTCCATCAACAGTTGGGCTGTCTGGTAGTTGGGCCGCCTGTGGTAGTTGGGCTGTCTGTGGTAGTTGGACCGTGTGTGCCAGACAGACATTGTTGGGTTTTTTGGAGCTTGGAAAGAAAATTGCAAAACCTTTTTTTTTTCTTAATAACTTTGCAAACTCATGTCTTTGTTCCAAATCCTGAAGAGCTAAATGAAAGGGAGATAATTAATCTTCTTGGTTCTGTTTTGGCACTAAAGACAGCAATTGTTGGCCATCTACCTATTCAAGCCAAGCTAAATCTGTCTGTGTGAGTCACAGAAACAATTCGCCTTTCCAGAGTATCCATCCATCATCTGATCTCATATGACGTCATAATCAGCTCAGTGTGTGTATGACGTCACAATCATTACGTCACAAAGGGTACCATATAGACCGTCATAAAATCTCAAATAGTGTGATACGTTGTATGTCTTTGTAATTCTTTGCTATTTAATAAACATGCTGTTGAATATTTTGAAACTAATTTGACTGGGTGCTGTTGCTGCCTTAGGCAGCAACCACCCAGTCAAATTGGTTTCAAAATAATTAACAGCTTACCAGTTTTTTAGGAAATTGATAGTCAGTGTGTTCAGAGAGTGATCGATCCCAACACGAGTGAGGTGTGGGTGGAGCTTTGCTAGAGATGGGCGGGGCATAGCTAAAACTGGAAACGTCCATTACATGAATCACTGATTTAGTTGGAACGCAGCACAAGTTGGCATTGTGTGCTAGGCCCAAGTCTAGTTAAATATAAACACACTGCTAATATATGCACATACTCAGGAATGATGATTTTATGAACCTTTTCTTGTTAATACCAAGTTATATTTATTAATGAGGCTTTCTTGTTTTATCAGTCTAGTATACTAGTACTTTTGTATAGACTATTATTACACAACAAAGTATTTCACATTTATTAAACAGTGCACTAATATAATAACATATATATCTTCAGATATCTGAAAGAACTTTGTCACAAAGCGTGATAATGTCCGATGCTTGTTCTCATTGCTGTGTAAAGCATGTGAATTTGTACTTTATTCACTGTACATTGTACACACATGTTTCTAGGGAACTCATTTTTAATATGACTGATTGTTTTGGATAGAATTTGACTGAATATCATATCATGGCCACCTTACCATGGGTAGAAATTAATTATAAAACTCACTATCCTGGCGGGTACTACAGATCAAGCAAGATGTAGTAGTTCCTAATGGTTTTAGGTAGAGCTACACGTATTATATACAGTAATAATCACCTCAATATTCAACATTTATTTGTGTAATAATGTCATTGATTTGTTATTGTTATTTCAACTGTTGACAGAATCACTGTATTAAAACCCTTTAACACTCATGTCAGCCAAAACCGGCTTCTGCAATGGTCTTGAGAAGAAATGTCCATTTGCAGACCAGTAGACTATTTTTGAAAATTTACCACTGAAATGACTGGCTCGATAACCGATGGTAAATTTAAAAAAATAGTCTACTATTGGTCTGCAAATGGACATTTTCTATGAGAAAATTTCAATTTTCCTGAACAAATTCGAGGGCTAAAAAGTTAACAGGTTTAATAAAATTGAAATAAAAGAAATGGCCGGCTCGATACAGTACCCATAATCATTTCACTATGTAATATTACACATACATATTATCTCTGCAACTCTGTTATTGAAACAACTTCTCACATCATTGCAGACTGGAAAATGAGTCATGGTGTAGGCTGAAGCAATCAAATTGTTTTCAAGCTTATCAGACATCAAATGAAGACTAACTATTATCTACCATACTGGAGACCCTGAAAGGAGAATGGTAAGCCGTGATTCCATGCGTCCGTTTATGGATCTGCAAGTTTCAGTCTTTGTTACCCTATTGTTTGCTATACTACTATTTCTGAATTAACTATTCCATGTGTCTGCATATGTTATCCGTTTTCCTCTGCATTCGCAATCTGTTTTTGTCTGGTCCTTGGAGATAATTTCACGTATGCGGATGACAAAATGGAGCGGGGTTTTCGTGCATGACATCAACATAGACCCATCTTCCCCATATTCCATCCAAATAAAGATGAAAATCGTGAAACTGTTCTGCATCCAGTTCTAACTCTTTGATTAGATGATAATTAGATCCATGCATCTTCCGTTCTTGTAGAAGATTATATACCCACCATCTTTGTTTTCTTTTCTGAGTTTTCTTTTGATGTTGATAGGCCAAAGCTAACATCAGCAGTTAGTCTTCATTTCGGTCGCATTAACTTTAGAATTTTTGATAGTGTAGTGGGCATCTTCCATGTCTTTACAGCATTCGAGATCAAGACAAAATGAATGATTTATTTAACTTATCACGCTTAAATATCTGAATTTTCTTAAATGTGTGACTAAACATATCCAAAATCGTATATGATTGAGAGATCTTAAATGCATACAAGGAATCGGGAAAAAACGGATGGCCTATCGGATTGCGTATGCGGACATATGGAACCCTTAGACTGACTCATATGAAAACTGTCGCTAAAGATAATTAGTTTGTCATTTTAACCTTTACAGACTAGAAACCACAAATTCTGTATAGTAAATGGAATATTCTGTTGAATAATTTGAAACTAATTATGTTCCAGTCAAATTAGTTTTAAAATATTCTACAACTTTTTTGTGTAATCGTCCCGATATTAATGCGCAGGCATTTCAAGGCTTAAAAGCCTCGGAAGTGGTCTTGAAGAATCTTCATTTGAAGGCAAAAAGAAGACAGTTTTGAAAATTATCATTAGAATGACCGGTTCGATAACCGAGCCAGTCATTCCAGTAGTAAATTTTCAAAAATAGTTTTCTCTTGGCCTGCAAATGGCCATTCAGTAAGCAAATATCTTGACCATTAAATGGGTTAATAATACGTCTGTTTGCATGATATAGAATGTCTCTTGTGTGATGGCAGTTCATGAAGACAACAGGTGGCTTGAGAAACACCTGCTTTAATGAACTACCATGATCATGACACATACAGCTGGTGGTCACTGGAGCGTCTGTCCCGGTCATTACAACCAGTCCTGTGGTATACTATTTGATAGTGCCTTGTGTAGTGTAAATGATTGATATCAATATCAACTCTCAATAATTTTGATTATTGCATAATAATAATAATAATAATAATAATAATAATTCTTTATTATGTATATAATTTTTTAACGTACAAGTGGAAACATTCCAAAAATGGGAAATTTATTTATTTTCTTTAAAAGAACAAAAATACAATGATGAGGGATATTAATTTTATTATTGTTATCCTTTATCTCTAGTTAGATGCAATCCATACCACATTTAGTCTCCCTCGCCTCCAACTTCTTTCTCTCCGAATAATTACCTTCGCCCCTAGGGGAAACGGGAGCATTGCATGTCTGTCTATCCATGGCTGTACCACAGAAACTACTTTCAAGAATGTACAACAATGGCCTTCTCAAGCGTCAGATCATAGCACGTTTATGCAGTAGCATCCTCTACAGGATTTATAAATCTTGCCACCGAGTACAGCAAACTCCAGGGCTTCCTGTGCTTAGTAGCCTCCGGAGAACATAACCAAACATAGACCGTCTTTGCTGGACCGCATTCATTGGAGATTATGTTGTCCGGCCAGCAATTTTGGGAGAGTACAGAGTTGTTTTTGGTGGTATAGGCTTCACGCTAATCTTGCTCGTACATCAACATTTTTCATATGACAAACATGCTACACAGGGGTGATTGGTTGTTCATGGGTTACTAACATTGTTCTGTACCGTCTATGACATAATGGGTAATATTATGTAGAATTCTCAGGTAAGTCAATTAGGCCGACGTCACAATCAAAGTATGGAATGAATAACAACTGTCCTTCATGAACCTTGAATACCATCAGTTTTATGAATTGTATATCTTTATTTACCATTTATATTATATTGAATATTTTGAAACTAATTTGACTGGGCGCTGTTGCTGCCACAGACAACAACCTCCAGGCAAATAGTTTCAAAATATTCAATAGGTTAGCTGTATAGTTACCATGAAATTGGGATCCTGGAAATTCAGGATTCGATGTATATAAATTGATCCTAAAACGTGCAAAGCTAGAAATGGGTGTAGGATAGCTGAAAATGGATTCATCAATGACACACAAAAACAGGTCTGTTTGAATTCTGAGTACCCAATAACTGGTTTATTCCATCAATGATTTGTCAATAAATATAATAACAATAACAATTGAATATAGTAAATAAATTAACAATAATAAGCAATGATTTCGTGAGAAACTAAATTTTATATATCACAACTGTAAAAAAAAATAATAATTTGGTTAAAATTCATAGATATGCCTGATTAAATAACATGTAAACGAAAGTGATTTGTACAATGATAATAACAGGTATTTAAAACCAACAACGCACTTAGAATCTAACAACAATAACAGCATAGATAGACTATGGCATGGATAATAGTGTTGCTGCTATCAGTGATGGCAACGGCTTAATGCAACAGAAATGTACAAAACTATTTCTCATCAACAAAGATACTGGAAAATACCAGTTGATAACAGGCAGAAACTTGTAAATTGATAACATGGACGAAGAAAAAACATTGTAAAATATCAACGTATCATTATATCTAATTAATAATAACAATTACAGGCAATATCAGTCAACATTAGCATAATAGTAACAACAGCAAAACATTAACATATTGGCAGATAAAGGCATAATGATCATAAATAGGCATTGATCATAAAGACAAAATATTCATTCATTTATTAACTTAAAGGTAACACTTAATATTGACTCAAAATAATTCATTAATTGGTGTGCTAAACGACGTAATACTAAACAATACTAAACAACTGATGTTAACAATATAGCTACACATCCATGTCCATTTTCGTCTGAGTTTATTAGAAATTAAACGTTTGATTTTACTAATCTATATATTCTAATTGTTCAAACAGATTTATACAATGATAGTAATATCCAACAGCAACAAGGTATATACATGTATGTTTAAATTTTAACACAATTACTTTTGAAGCATTTGTTTCTAAACAAAGGCACTGATAAAATGCCATCAGATAACAGAGAATACATAATATAGATTAAATACTAATGAATAACAAAATCAATAGGTCGATGAAAGTAGAAATTAAGCCTTCTAACACTAGACAAAATTTGAACATGAATTGTCCTGAATTTAAATGCTTCGCCTGTTTGCATTGCCGATAACCATCAGCAGTCAGTGACCTTGTGACCTCAGTACCATCATGTTGATTCCTAACAACATAGGCAACCATGTATCCAAGATTAGTTTCAATAGGCTTAAACAAGCCAGAAATAAAGCCAAAGTGATTTACTAATCGTAAAACTTAACTTTGACAGCGGCGTCATCAGAAAAGTGATACTTATGTCTCAATTCTACTTCACTGGCAAGACAAAAACTATTCATGGTGTAAGAAATATTATTTTCAATATTAGAAAATTAATTTTACTGAAGGCTGTTGTTGAAACAAAAATCCCACCGATTTGCTACTTTGTGATTGTTTTGAAATTCGAAGATACTGTACTGTGATTTTAGGGATGAAATGGATCTTCATTCTACATGCAAAATTGATAAATTCAATCTGTCAATCAAGTATATGTCATAATTACGTCACATGTAGGCTGACGTCACAATTAACTACATAATGACTGACATAGCTAAGTCCGTCAGGAACTTTTAAGTCTTCATTGTACGAATTGTGTGTACTATTTAATACAGATTTTGTTGAATATTTTCAATCTGGTGCACCCAGTCAAATTAGTTTCAAAATATTCAACAGCTTACGTGTATAGTTTTCTGGAAATTGAGGTTCAGGTAGATGGGTGGGACATAGCTAACAGTGAATTCATCCATTGACTGATTTATCCTGATTGTCAATTATGGGGAGTCACATAAACTAACATGAGCAGACAGCAATATTATACATATTTAAAACTTTAACACTCATTTCGGCCAAAAACACCTGCAGTGGTCTTCAGAAATGTCCATTTGCAGACCAAGGGAAGACTATTTTTGACAATTTACTGCTGGAATGACTGGCTCGATAACCAAGCAAGTCATTCCAGTGGTAAATTGTCAAAAATAGTCTGCGCTTGGTCTGCAAATCGGGATTTTCTGAGAAAATTAAAATCTTATTGAACAAATTCGAGGATTAAAAGGTTACCACAGTGAAATGATGTTAAACATAAAAAGGACATTAGTTGTCTTGACATTAATCAGCTGAGTGGATTTGAGATAATGAATATAATTTAACAGAGTTATGATAAACAAGGAGCCTATAGCGATCACCTGGAACAGCATTGTGTGAAGACTACTTTAGTAAAGGGCCATAATGCTCACCTGGCTGATGAGGAACTGTAAACATTTTTACCTTAATTAATGTACAACATGCACCATTGGTCAATCAGGCAAGCATAACTGTTGCCATAGACCAGTGGGGCAATGGTCCTTATCATTATTGACCAATGAGGCAATAATCCTTATCACTAATAACTAACAATGCAAATGTCACTGACACTAGTAACCAATGGGACAAGCGTAACCAATTCCACTGACCAATGGAACCATATGGTCATTGGCTTTCTTGAGCAATGAGTCAAGTATCATTGACGTAATTTAACAACGAGGTAAGCATAACTGATCACACTGATCAACAAAAGAACAGGTTCCTTGCATTATTGACCAATGAGGCAAGTGTTACAGACTTAACTGATCAATAGATAAGCACCCTTGGTCAATGTGGCAAGCATAACTGATGCCATGAACAAATGTGGCAAGGGTGCTTGAAATTGTTGACAAATGAGACAATCATCTATGACACTAATGTCAAACAAATCAAGTGAATTTACACTATTAACCAATGGGACTAGAAGCGGTTGTCAATGAGGAAAGCGTAACTGATGTAAATATGTAAATGGGTCAAGGCTCCCTGAAAAAAAAATAGGACGGAAATATGAAATTTTGTGCTGTAAAAACAGTGTTTGTGCTTGACACTACTGAACACCAAAGACAGCTTCATTGGCTTATTGGGAACATATAACAAATACCATTTACAAATGGGGCAATGGTCACAGGCAGACTTGGAGAGGAAATGCAAGTGTTGACTTCTTTGACCAATGGGAAAAATATTATTGGCAGACTACTGTCAGATGGTTCACGTGTATCAAAAGAGGCCATTTACTAAAGGGACAATGGTCACAGAAAAAAAATTAGGATGAGGAAATGCAAGAATATTGGCATACCTGGTATTATTGACCAACAGGAAAAGTAAATGTACTATTGAACAATGGGGCAACCATCCTTGACACTTTTCAAATAGTTCAAGTGTACCAACAGATGCCATTTAACAATGTTCAATAGTTTAAAGTCTTAATGAACCAGAGTTATGATCCTTATTTAACGATGCTGCTTCTATATTCATAGCCCATATAAATATTGCCTAACGGAACATGTCTGCTAAATTTGGTTTTGAACTTTCAACAATTGGCGAAACATGTATTTTCCCCCATAGGGTTAAATACTTAAAAACCTGTAATTAACTAGAGTTATGGCTCTTGTTTAACGATGTGGCCATAGCTCTAACAGATGTTGCCTAAAGGAATATATCTGCCGAATTTAGTTTTAATCTATCGATGAATGACGAAACGTGCCACAAACACATTTTCTCCTTAGTCTTCAAAACATTGAAACTATATGAAGCGCCATAACTCTTCTATCTGTCAGCATGGCCACTTAATATTCAAAGACCAAATAAATATTGCCGAAAGGAACATGTTTGCCAAGTGTGGTTTTTATTCATTGATAAATAGCGAAACGTGCCACAATTGTTGGTTCATGTTTGTTTAAGTTCACCTAGGTGAGCGAAAAATGTGCTATGTACCAATCTAATCAAAACCGGACTGAGTAAACTAAAGACCAAACAGAACCTGATGGAGCTAAGGACTCTTGCTGTGGCCAAACAAGGAGTGATTGCAGCTGCTGGATGTTTTCAAATTACTGCAGCAGCAGAACAGTATCACATATTAAATGTGAGAATTTTGGCTGGAAATCTAGGGTTTCAAATGTAAAAACTTTGACAGGAATCATCAACAGTTAGATCAGAAATCAATGGATTTTTATTCAAAATGCTCAAATGTGGGTCCAATACAAAGAGATTTATGATGGCCAAAACCTATATACCGTTTTTATTTGAGGAAGACGCTAGCTTGTATTGGGCGCAGGCTAAATTTTGGCCCAAACCCTCCCCCAAAATCCTTATACTCATAGAAAGGATGCATAGAGAAATTGAAATCATTCTCTAAAATGGTTAAAACTCATATAGAACCTACCACAGAAATTGAACGCGATTGCACCATTGCAGTGTGAAGAATAAGTCATGACCGCCATGCAAATCAACCAATAAGCTTCTGTTGAACAAACTTAGTTCACCGTGTACTCTAGATGATGTTTCATCTCACTGAGTCACGCTGTTTGGGAAATGTGTAGATGTTTATAAGAATAGCATAATATCTAAGATGACCACTGACCTTCCTTTGAAGGATGTTTTATGACAATATTTAAAGCGGCTCAGTGAAGTCATTTAAATGTCTGTATGCTGCAAGCCACCAGACAATAATTTCAGTCAAACTGTTTTTATAATATCCAGCGTTAAACTCATTGAAAATGTAGTCTGCAGAAATTCAGCCGGCAGACAATAATAGAAAAAGTTGATGGATGGATGCCAGGACATTAAGCTCACATAAGTTATATAACAACAATGAAGACATGATAACAAAGAATGATCAGAGCAATCAATATTGGTAAGACATTAACAAGAAAAATTTCAACATATTTGCAAAATATTGCTCAATAATCATTGATAACATCAAATATCTCAAATAAAAAGGTAATATTGCATGGTTCGGCAACAGGGATCAGGTAGATGGCTATTTGGGAACTTAATACAAGGAATTCAATGGAAATATAATTATGATTGTTCATGCATGTGTATATTAATTTTGCCACTGGAGTCATTCCAGTGGTAACATTTCAAATATTATCTTCTCTTTGCTTGCAAATGGACATTCACTTTGAGCAAAAGTGCCAGTATTCTTGACAAATCCTGACCATGAAATAGTAAAAAATTTTGATAAAGCTTGTCATTCTAAAGCCCTGAAACAAATTGGTTGCCATTATAACGAAAACAGAACATTCCTACAATTCAAATCAGAATTTACTGAAAACCTTCCCATTTAATAGGTAAAGAGAAGAGGGTATGACATCGCACTAAAAGTGCTCATGGTTTAAACCAGATTTTGTGGGAACGCGGAATCACATAGTAAATCCACGGGATGGGATAGAATCAAGATATAGCCTTCTTACGTGTATCATCTGAATTGTCTCACGAACTTCATTTTAAAAATCTACAGAAATCTTGTCATACCCCTGCCTGTACTCAATTTTAAGCTAATCCGATTATAAGTTTTTGTGATCATGGATGCAGATGTATATATGGCTGATGCACTATGACAATAGTCTATCGGAATACAGAGGGGTAAGCTAAAAGTAGAAATATTAAATTTTAAAGTTATAACTATGACATCACACATTAAACTGCATATCATCTGAGAAACCTGGTTTACTGAGAGCGAAAGAAATGTCCTTTGAAAATAAATTGATATTTAAGCTAATGTCCTAGCTGATGGCAGTAGAATTTATAACATGTATGATAAAACAGGCTTAACCCTGTAACACCCATATCAGCCAAAAACGACTTCTGCAGTGGTCTTGAGAAATGTCCATTTGCAGACCAAGAAGACTATTTTTGAAAATTTACCGCTGGAATGACTGGCTTGATAACCAAGCCAGTCCTTCCAGTGGTAAATTTTCACAAATAGTCTTCTCTTGCTCTGCAAATGGACATTTTCTCTGAGAAAATTGAAATTTTACAATTTCAATGGTTAAAGAGTTAAGTTAGGATTCCATTAGTGTGTTCATGCATAACCAACCGCATGTGTATGAGCATCCGTCAAATCAAGCGCTACAATTGAAAATAGCGGGTATGATTTTCCATATGTACATTAATGCCTATGTGTAGCACATTTCTGTATCCCAATTGCGCCATGTAGCAATTCCCTACAGATACACACCATTCCGATGTGTAATTCTATGAAAATGATGACATTCACGGTTTCCTGTGCCATCTGTACATGATAGGTCAAGTTCGACTCACTAACCATAGTTGGCTATAGCTAACTAGATCCCAGTCAAACTTGAAATAGTTAACTAGCTATTCAACTATAGTCGACCGAGCACCCAATCTCGGCTCAGATGGCTAGTACGAAATTTGTGTAAATTTCAAAATGGCGGACAACTGTCGCTTGCCACAAATAAATGCATATAAGACTATATATATTTCACTAAATAACTTCGGTTTGACGAAATTATGCTTTCCCATTGTATGTCATTGCTCCTAAGCCCATATTCTTTCCCACTTTATTTTATATGGACGCTTTTTACCAAAATGACCCATTTTCGTAGGCCATCAAAACAGATCACAGAAAGGGTTAATGGAGACTGGTACCTGGCTCCAAATTTTCTGCAACAGTAACTCAATGAGGAATCAGGTACCAACAAACTCTAGTTAACTATCCAGCATTCGACTGGGCATAGCAACTGCACATATTCAGTAAACCAGCAAACTGACTATGTTTAACCAGTCGAACTTGACCCTAGCTGACTAAATGCAAACTGCCAAGAGGTAATTTCAATGTGAGTGTACCGTAATTTCTCGACTAAAGGCCGCCCTCGAATACAGGACGCTGTCCCAAATCCGCTCAAAAAACTCTTGTATTCAAGTATAAGACGCTGTTAAATTTAGAAAAAACGTACCTTTAAAAAATCGAAAATTGGTATCAAAAATAACCACCACTCCGCATCATGTTTAATGCATGACTAAAAATTATCATGATGTTAGAGAAATTATTAAATAGGACCGCCTAAATATCGTGTATCTTCAATAAAGATTGTTTATTACATCAAAATCAATCTAATTTTGGCATAAAATGTCTCCTTGAAAACATCGAAATCGCGTGATAGAAACAGATTGTAATGGCTCTTTTGCGTTTGGAGGCGCTGTGTGATCTTATGCGCTAACAGGAGTTTGTTATCTGGCTCTTTTGTGTTTGGAGGCGCTGTGTAATCTTATGCGCTAACGGGAGTTGGTTATCAAACAGGTACGGGAACATTCAGTTCCTATCGCGCAATGATGATATATAGCAATTTCCGAGTTCCGAGTCCAGAATATTTATATCCGAGTACTCGCTCTAATTAGAATAAAGATCTTTTGCGATTGGAGGCGAATCACGTGATTTATACACGTATCTTTTCTCGAAGTCATTTTATGTCAAATTCTGGATTAATTTTGATGTAATAAGTGATATGTATTAAAGAATAAGCAATATTTAGGCGCCCCAATTTAATAATTTCACTTCCGCTTGGTGTTTTTGGAGTATACATTAAACATAGTCGTCAGGCGGCGCGAATTGGCTAGGGTAACATTTAGTTCAATTTCCGTGGTATAATCTGTGACTTTTTAAGAAAAATTTTGACCCAAAAATGTGCGGAAGGAATGTTCTCGATTATAGTACGCAACCCCCTTTCTAGTACATGTGTTTTGACCAAAAAACTGCATCCTTTAGTCGAATTTTAACGGTACTTGAATAGGTCAACAAACTTGTATGACAGTATCCTTGTCTATTTGATCCTAGTGAACCAAATCTCAAGGATGCCCAAAAACAAGCCAACATCTATTGCCAAAACAATGGGGGAAAAATCTTTAATTATGTAAAAAGTAACCATGATAATAATTCGTCTTAATCAAGAAGACGCTGTGACCGTGACCATTTTGGTCTCATGGAAAACTGAAAACATGTGCTATCCTATGATTGTATGGAACCACTGCATTCGGACGTGCATACATGTATGTATAAACATGAATTGAATCACTGCATTCGGACGTGCATACATGTGTGTATAAACATGAATTGAATCACTGCATTCGGACGTGCATACATGTATGTATAAACATGAATTGAATCACTGCATTCGGACGTGCATACATGTATAAACATGAATTGAATCACTGCATTCGGACGTGCATACATGTGTGTATAAACATGAATTGAATCACTGCATTCGGACGTGCATACATGTATGTATAAACATGAATTGAATCACTGCATTCGGACGTGCATACATGTATGTATAAACAGGAATTGAATCACTGCATTCGGACGTGCATACATGTATGTATAAACATGAATTGAATCACTGCATTCGGACGTGCATACATGTATGTATAAACATGAATTGAATCACTGCATTCGGACGTGCATACATGTATGTATAAACATGAATTGAATCACTGCATTCGGACGTGCATACATGTATGTATAAACATGAATTGAATCACTGCATTCGGACGTGCATACATGTATGTATAAACATGAATTGAATCACTGCATTCGGACGTGCATACATGTATGTATAAACATGAATTGAATCACTGCATTCGGACGTGCATACATGTGTGTATAAACATGAATTGAATCACTGCATTCGGACGTGCATACATGTATGTATAAACATGAATTGAATCACTGCATTCGGACGTGCATACATGTATGTATAAACATGAATTGAATCACTGCATTCGGACGTGCATACATGTATGTATAAACATGAATTGAATCACTGCATTCGGACGTGCATACATGTATGTATAAACATGAATTGAATCACTGCATTCGGACGTGCATACATGTATGTATAAACATGAATTGAATCACTGCATTCGGACGTGCATACATGTGTGTATAAACAGGAATTGAATCACTGCATTCGGACGTGCATACATGTATGTATAAACATGAATTGAATCACTGCATTCGGACGTGCATACATGTATGTATAAACAGGAATTGAATCACTGCATTCGGACGTGCATACATGTATGTATAAACATGAATTGAATCACTGCATTCGGACGTGCATACATGTATGTATAAACATGAATTGAACCACTGCATTCGGACGTGCATACATGTATGTATAAACATGAATTGAATCACTGCATTCGGACGTGCATACATGTATGTATAAACATGAATTGAATCACTGCATTCGGACGTGCATACATGTATGTATAAACATGAATTGAATCACTGCATTCGGACGTGCATACATGTATGTATAAACATGAATTGAATCACTGCATTCGGACGTGCATACATGTGTGTATAAACATGAATTGAATCACTGCATTCGGACGTGCATACATGTGTGTATAAACATGAATTGAATCACTGCATTCGGACGTGCATACATGTGTGTATAAACATGAATTGAATCACTGCATTCGGACGTGCATACATGTATGTATAAACATGAATTGAATCACTGCATTCGGACGTGCATACATGTATGTATAAACATGAATTGAATCACTGCATTCGGACGTGCATACATGTATGTATAAACATGAATTGAATCACTGCATTCGGACGTGCATACATGTATGTATAAACATGAATTGAACCACTGCATTCGGACGTGCATACATGTATGTATAAACATGAATTGAACCACTGCATTCGGACGTGCATACATGTATGTATAAACATGAATTGAACCACTGCATTCGGACGTGCATACATGTATGTATAAACATGAATTGAATCACTGCATTCGGACGTGCATACATGTATGTATAAACATGAATTGAATCACTGCATTCGGACGTGCATACATGTATGTATAAACATGAATTGAATCACTGCATTCGGACGTGCATACATGTATGTATAAACATGAATTGAATCACTGCATTCGGACGTGCATACATGTATGTATAAACATGAATTGAATCACTGCATTCGGACGTGCATACATGTATGTATAAACATGAATTGAATCACTGCATTCGGACGTGCATACATGTATGTATAAACATGAATTGAATCACTGCATTCGGACGTGCATACATGTATGTATAAACATGAATTGAATCACTGCATTCGGACGTGCATACATGTATGTATAAACATGAATTGAATCACTGCATTCGGACGTGCATACATGTATGTATAAACATGAATTGAATCACTGCATTCGGACGTGCATACATGTATGTATAAACATGAATTGAATCACTGCATTCGGACGTGCATACATGTATGTATAAACATGAATTGAATCACTGCATTCGGACGTGCATACATGTGTGTATAAACATGAATTGAATCACTGCATTCGGACGTGCATACATGTATGTATAAACATGAATTGAATCACTGCATCCGAACACATACTACACATTGTCGCATAATATATATATATATGTATTAATAGAATCTTAACTTGAAGTTCACAGATCAGAAAGGACAAATTCTCCCCGATGTATGAATTGTTTTGAATATTTTAAAACTAATTTGACTGGGATCTGGTTGCCTATGGCAGCGACAGGGTCCAGTCAAATTGGTTTTAGACAATTCAACAACTTTCATGTCATGGAATTGTCATTAAAATTTTATGGGCTAAGGCATTAGTACCAACAAACACAAGATAGTAGAATTTAGAATGCATATATAACAAGAGAGTACTACACTGACCAGACATTTTGGAAATTTTTTTTGCATTTTGCATTTCCAATGCAAATCTAGATTTGTATCGAGATTACAACGACAACCCATTGCATTAGTGGCAAAAACATAAATTTTCGCCAATAACAATACCATATAATTTTAACAGTATATTTAACAACATGAAGAATGGTAAAATAACAACATATAATATGTAAATACAATAAAACAGTTGTAAAAATAAAACATGAGCAATCAGAGATTGCAGACCCTAGCCCCCATTTTATTTCGCACTGAAGTTCTCATATTTTCTAGATTTTCCTGATCACGCCCAAAGTTGTGGAATCCTAGTTTATTATCAGGTCAAGCCATTTCCTGTGTTAAAATTTGTGCCAAATCAGATCAGTAGGTTTGAGATACAGCTCCAGACACAACCACACCAACAGACCCGATTGCAATACCCTCTTCCCCTTACGGGGCAAAGGTAACAAAATGCCAATAACATGACTAAATATCAATATTAATTATTTATGAAAATGTATTATTACACTAAATAGCAACACAATTGTGTGTGTGCGTGCGTGCGTGCGTGCGTGCGTGCGTGCGTGCGTGCGTGCGTGCGTGCGTGCGTGCGTGCGTGCGTGCGTGCGTGAACGTGTCTGTGTGCGTGAGCATGCGCTTAAGTGTGTTTGCTGTGTTATATTATAATAGTCACAAGCATGTCACCATTATCCTTATTTCACAAGCTTAGTCATTTAAGATAAGATCCCTAAGTTTTGTATTTTGGAAATCTATGGTATTATTTCTTCTTAAATTTAGCCATCATTCATAACAATTGAATTAATTAGCATCTGGTGTATGAATCGAGTGGTCACAATGGGCCTTAGACATTAACATATAAAATGGTCATTAGAAGATGAGAGACAGGCGGACTAATGGACCGTTCCAGTTTTAGCTATGCCCTATCTAAGCTCCGCTCACACCTCGTCCGCATTGGGATCGATCGATCTTTGAACTCTCTGCCGATCAATTTCAAGAAAACTATACAGGAAAACTGTTAAATATTTTGAAACTAATTTGACTGGGTGCTGTTTGCTGCCTAACAGCGCCCAGTCGAATTGGTTTCAAAATATTCAGCAGCATGTTTCTTAAATGGCAAAAAACATACAATTCGTACGTGTCGGGATGTCATGATTGAGTGAGGAAATGGATTCATGAATTACCAACATTTAATCTTACCAATGGCATGCACCTTCGCACCCACACATACACTTACACGTTTACTACAGTATTGTATATTAGGTTGCTCAGAAGTCTGACTCTATCTTGACAAATCCCGGTAAATCAGACCATTCATTATCAATTTCAACCTGAAAGAAAAAAGACAAATACCTATCTAGCGCATCACTCTAACCTGCTATGTATTAGTCACTACTTTTGTCAGGTATATGCATTATTAGTGTAGGACAAATATAAATAGCATGTGATGTGAGGAGCGAGGAAAAGCAAAATGACTTAACATGCAGGCAACAACCTTTATAGTTTCAGTGTGGATAATATAGGGATCTGACCTGTCATTCAAATATCTGAAGTTTTTGCATTAAAAAACCCATTTTCACCCAAAATATTGAACCTATAAAATGACGTTAATTCTTCAAAACGCAGATGGAAAGACACAGTGATTACTCTAGGGCCATAAATATGTAAAAAAAAAATGACGTAGCTCTATCACTACTGTGGCAGGGGTGAGTCAGTATGCATCCAGATTGACTGTCTTTGGTGAATTTTTAATTTAAGCATTCTGTATAAAACTCATTTGACTGGGCATAGGAAGTAACACCTCCCAGTCAAATTAGTTTCAAATTATTCGACAGCTTAACTGTATAGTTACCTTCGAATTAAGATTCTGAGAATTCAGGGTTCAACATGTTAAAATCAATTCAAGTGAGCACAAAGAGGGTGAAGTTTAGCTAGAAAGTATTATATGTTTAAAACATTGGAATCAACAGCTTGCAGTAAAATTAGTTACAAAATATTCAACAGCTTATCTGCATAGTGAAACCTTGCTGATGACTATTAAAACATGAAAATAAAAAGACCTATGCATTTAACAGTACACAAGACAACCTATCAACAACAGACACTTTTATTGGTCCCTCGCACCTGATCTTTATAACCAGATTGAATGTATGAACATATATGCATGTATATACACTACTCACCTCATCTACAGGATTTCCGTGAAGATATTCTGATATATTCTCTGGATGATCATCGAAAAATGATGGCACCGCCTGTGAATCATGTTCCTCCTCCTTCATACTAACAGGACTCGGAGTGGCGAGACAGGGGACAGTCGCGTCATCGTCACCATCAGCTGATGAACTCAGACGTAGCATGGAATTATTTGCCAAAAACAAATCTGCTTTCTGACGTAAGATGCCCTTGAATTCAATTTCTGCAAATGAATAATTAAAACATCAATTCTGCTAAATTTCAAATGATTTCACATTCACAGATCTGTTTCACACAAGTTACGTCCTGTCGTGTAGTAGACAACTGACCAATCAAAATGCAGCATTTGGCACTTACACAGTACTTAACTACCCTACAGGGGCTGTATTCACGAAGATGACGTAACTTACACCTGGCATTACGCTGTATTCATGAAGAGGGGCATAAATAAATGCGTCACTGGTAATGCATGTAGGCCAGAATTCGTTGGTCACATAGGCCACTTATTGATGTAGTACCATACGTGTCAACAGGTGTCAAAATGTGTAGCCTTCATGACAACATGGAATACTGAACAGGCTAGCTACCATTGACTCAAAATATAGTATGCACGCTTAATACTAAGGTGTTGGGTTAGACCCACATGAAAAGGCGCGTCCTCACCCTGCTAAGTTAATTCCTATTGCTTCCATGGTGGGGAGTTGGTGAATCTAACGGGATACTTTGGGTCTCCTCCATGGTGTTGACGCTGTGTCTGTTGGGTCAGAGGATCCGTGCTGCTGACCCCCATGAATGGTCGTGGCAGCCTGGATTGGTCTGCAAGGCGGGGCGGCATCTGCTGTCTGCTCTGTTGGCATTGCTATTGTGCTCGCCTGTAGGGCTCTTTCCTTTGATTCGAGGCAGTGTTACCCCTTGCTATGGAGGGCCCTCACAGACCAAGGCCACACCCTCGCATCCAGAGGGTCTAGGGCCCATCCATAGCAAGGGGTAACACTGCCTCGAATCAAAGGAGAGCCCTACAGGCAAGCACAATAGCAACGCCAACAGATTTCAGACTTTTGGTCTCACATCACGACCAAGCATCAGGCTAAATAAACGAAATCTAGGATTTCTTTTTTCACGAGAGAGTTGATACTTACCTCCCTAATACTTTTGATATTGCTAAATATTGGCTTTCACTCAATAAACACTCAGATTTAAAACAGTTAGGTGCCCCTACTGGGCAGGGAGTCAGAGCGTAGTCTGGCGGATGCCAGCCCCACCTCCGCGCATGCGCAGACTAGCACTTCCTCTGACTAGATTATTGGCTGACACACATGCAACTATTAAGAGCCTGAAGACCGAGCCTCTGTGGGGTGGAGAGGCCGGGTCCGTATCTAGGGAGGTAAGTATCAACTCTCTCGTGAAAAAAGAAATCCTAGATTTCGTTTATTTCACTTCAAGAGTATACTTACCTCCCTAATACTTTTGATATTGCCAGAATTCGAAAGTGAATCTGGCGGGAGGGAGGCGAGGTCAAAAGACCAGCTCATCCCTATACGCTTTTCTGCGTTTAAGGCACTTAAACTTCTGAAACTGTAAGAAAAAACAGTCAGGATTTGACTAACCATCGGATAACACCACCGATGTATGAGAGATGACCGAATGTCATATGCGCTCCCCCCCCCCCTCCTTCCTGGGAGGAAGAGTCGACTGACCTCAATGTCCTATACGCTCTCTACGTACAAGTGCCATGTACTACAGGACAGAGACGAAAAAGCTCCATTTTCGTAACTCTCAACAATGAACCACACAAATACACAAACCATCACCATATTAATAACGGGTAATCGTGACAATACAATCAACAACGGACAACACATGAACAAGACTGACCTTGTTGAAAATGGCTGCTGACATCATCTTCCCATTGGTAAAGACTGATGCAGGCCCAAAAAAGTGGGTGTTTCCATAAATTAATTGTGAAATATATAAGTAATGAGGAAAAACCTCCTCAAAAATATAAACCGATTTATTTTTTCAAAACCGACAAGGCGAGAGGATTAGAGGTGTCACGGAGATAATGGTCTGTAAAACTTGACTCACAGTGCCACTGAGCCACCGACATAATATCATCCACAGGGACCCCATTAAATAGGGCCGTGGATGTCACTACGCCGCGGACACTGTGAGCCTTGGCCACGTCAACCTGCTTCCCGGTGGCGGATCTATGGCAAAACTGAATGCATTCCACAATCCACCTGGAAATGGTGTCCTTAGAAGCCCTCCCATGGGGCTCAATATATGACAACCATAACGCTGACTGGTCGGTGCGCCATGCCGCCGTACGTTGTTTGTACCGGCGCAGCGCCCGGACGGGACACCATGCTTTAGAATTAGGATCATATCTAGTTAAAGCAGGCAAAATAATAGGTTGACCTGGATATTTCAACGACTGATTTTTAGCCAAGAAATTAATCCTAGGTAGCAGCTTAAGGCCTTCCCCTGAAACCACAAAACGGTCATCCTCGGCTGATAAGGCATGAATTTCACTCCTACGCCTAGCCGAGGCCGCAGCAATTAAAAACACAGTCTTCAGTGTTAATAGTTTCATAGAAATGGAACTAAGTGGTTCAAAAGGCTTATCACCTAGTACTTGAAGCACTAGCGATAAACTCCAAGACGGAATCACAGGTGGATTCCTTGGTCTTAGATTGCCCATGCCTTTAATTAATACATTCAATGTATTTACTTCATCACTTCCCCTCTTAGCCAAGCAAGGAATAACAGACATTAATGCTGACTTATAACCAGCAATAGAGTTAGGCTTGAGGCTATAGGCATCATAGAGGTGACAGAGGAAATCAGCTACTACTTGAATAGATGAATCCATTGGATCAATACATCTTTTTGAGCACCATTCTGCAAATCTGTTGATTTTATAATTATATGCTCTGGAGGTTGACCCCCTCCTGGCTTTGGCCATAAACATGGCTGCTTGCTCAGAAAAGCCCTCCTTAATTCTAGATTCCTTGACAACATCCACGCAGTCAATCTGAACATTGACGGATTGTTGTGAAGGGCCTTGCCCTGGAAGATAATATCGTCCATCAGAGGCAGAGGAACCGGATTGCAGACCAGAAGGTCCAGCAGATCCGTATACCATGATCGGCTTGGCCAATCCGGGGCGATCAGAAGCACTTGGCATTCCTCTTGTCTGATTTTCTGAAGAATTTTTGGAATCAGGATTGCTGGAGGGAATGCGTATGCATACATTCTCCCCCAGCTGATAGCTAACGCATCTGTTGCGAAAGCGCTTGGATCCGGAATCGGAGAGACGTACGTCGTCATCTTCGCATTCTTCTTCGTTGCGAACAAATCGATGTTGGGTTTCCCCCAATGGTCGAACAGACGATCCGCCACACATTGATTTAGTTGCCATTCCGTGGGTAAAACACTCATCCTTCGGCTCAATGAGTCTGCTAGCAGGTTTAACCTTCCCGGAATATGAACTGCTTTCAAGGTAATCTGGTGATCCAGACACCAACAAAGCAGTTTCCATGTCATCATACAGAGACTGGGCGACTTCGTTCCGCCCTGGCGGTTTATGTAAGTCACAACTGTTGAGTTGTCTGAACGAATAAGAACAATCTTGCCCTGAACTTTCTGTAAGAAATGTTCCAGGCCCAGGACTACTGCTCTTAGCTCCAGTAGATTTATATGTTCCTGTGACTGTTCCAGATTCCAAAGCCCTGATATCGTGGATTCTTCCAGGCAAGCTCCCCAGCCCTCCATCGATGCATCTGTATACACAGTCACCTGAGGGTGGGGAGGGGTTAGCAAAACCCCCGGCAAGAGATTCTCTGTATTCAACCACCATTGCAGGTGGTGAATCAGAGGCGCCAACACTGACACATTCGAGTCCAGCGAACCTGTACTCTGGGTCCATTGTGTCATGAGAAACAACTGGATCGGCCGCCTGCGTAAGGCGGCCTGAGGAATGACTGGTTCCAACGAAACCATCAACCCCAGCATTCTCAAGTAAACCCGTGCCAGGACATGACGACTGTCGCACACTGACTGAATCAACGAGATGAGTATTTGAACTCTCTCCTGAGTAGGATAAACATATCCTGTCTCTAGATCGAAGAACATCCCCAGGTAAACAAACTTCTGGGATGGAGTCAGCTCTGATTTTGGGAAATTGATCATCCAGCCCAAGTCTGTGAGAATTTTCAAAACAATCTCCAGATTGGCGGACAAACTTTCCCGGGTGTGCGCTTTCAACAGCCAGTCGTCTATGTACGTGTGGACTGCTATGCTTCTCCTGCGGAGGTATGCTGTGATCGCAAGAACCACACGGGTGAAAACCCGAGGAGCCGTGGAAATTCCGAAGGGCAACACCCTGAATTCCCACTGTCTGCCCTGGAATGCAAATCTCAGGAAGCGACAGAAACTCCCGTGGATGGGGATGTGGAAATAAGCGTCCTTCAAATCTATCGACGCCGTCCACATCCCCCTCTCCAACCCCGCCAACACCGAGCACACCGTTTCCATCTTGAAACTGGGCGTCTCGATGAACTTGTTCAATGGCTTGAGGTTGAGAATCGGTCTCCACCCACCGGTGCGTTTTGTTACTAAGAACAGGGTTGAATAGAAGCCCGGACACCTTTGTGCCGGCTGAATAGCTCCCTTTTGTATGAGGGAATTTATCTCCTCCTCGATACACAACCTTTGCTCTGGATCTCTCGGAATGGGAGTCCAGACTGGCACCAGAGACAGTCGCGACGGCGGGCCTGTCACCCACTCTGGATGATACCCGACGGAAAGCCATCGCAAGACTAAACGGTCCTGAGTTAACCGTTCCCACTCTTGCATGTGGCCGGCTAGCCGGCCTCCCACCGGCCCACCTAGGGACCGCGGTGGACACGAGGCATGCAAGAGCGGCACTGTCTCCGCCGCCATACACACCGGAGTGGTTCTTACCGCGGTAAGCGTCCTGTCAGGACCGATAACCACGCCCAGATCCTCGCGCGCCCCGCCCCGCGCGCACCTCGGTGCGCGGGCGGCTGCCTGGCTGACGGCGCCTGAGGAACCTGCGCCCCCCTCGCTGCTGGCCGAATCGCACGCGGCCGAGGCCGACGCTGCGACGGTGGCTGGCCACTGACCTGGCCAGCACCACCTCGAGCCTGCAGGGGACGATACGCCGGGGCCGCGGCGCGAGCGTTAGCACGACGCAGCACATCAAACTGCTCGCGCAGCGCCCTCTGGTTATTCACCAGGGTGACCGTCTCCTGGAGGTGGCGACATCCCTCACCTCCAAAAAGACCAGGGCCCGTCATAGGCGTACGCAGTAGCCTATTGTACAGGTCCTGAGACGGGCACAGATTGTCCAGGGCAAACGTGCGTCTTGCCCTGACACTCCTGGTCACCGCCCGAGTCACACAGTCCAGCGCCAGGTTAATACCATCCTGGATGGTTCGCTGGACAGTGACCGGACTTGGCTGGCGCGATGCGGATGCCGTTACTACCCCCTGTAACAGCTGGGAGACGTGGGACAGAGCGGCAATCGAAGCCCTCCCACTCTCCTCCGCATCACGCAACGCGGTATTCGCCGAACGCAACGCGTTCGCGCACAAGACACCCGTGTCAGAACGGGAGCCTGGCCGCGCATCCTCACCCAAAGCCGCGCGGTCATCCACGCTGGGCTTGGGTACCACACCGTACCGCTGGTAATCCAGGGGCACGATGCGACAACGCCTGGCCACCTCGCGAGGGGCCTTCGCGAGACGTCCACTCGACTTAATGGACGACTCCGCCGCCTTGAACATGTCAACGACATGCTCCGCCAGCGGCAGAGAAGGCATAGCGTTAGCAGTCGGTTTCCCAGCTAACCACGGCGTGTGAACACGCTGGCTAGCCGACTGCTCCACGGGCAGATCAGGCCTAACGCTCACCAACCACTGGCAAGCGTCATACCAATCCTCCTCCGTGGCTAACTGCGAGCGCTCTACAAGACGGGGTCCTTCGTCTTCCTCCTGAGCGCAAGCAGTAGAGCTTGACGGCGGGTATGCTGATACACCTGGCAAGCCAGGGAAAACACGCGGGCCTGACAGCACCGGCATGAGAATATCACTGGTTTGACCAGGAGCAGGCACCGTGGCAGAGCGCGGGGTATATATAGTCTCACCACGGGCCCGGCCAGCACCAGCAACACCCTCGGCAAGCCGAGGTATGCGGTACCGCTGGCCATCAGCAGCGCCCTGGGCCACCACCTGAGCCGCGGACTTTACTCCAGGGTGAGTAAAACCGTGGAATAAGGCGCCTGTATTCCCCGCGAGGGGTGCACAAACGTCTTCATCCATGTCCACGTCGTCAGACGGCGACCCTAGCAGGTAATCCTCATTACCCTGGTCAGAAAGATTAGACCCCGGGTCAGCAAAGAGAGCTAACCCGGGCTGACCAGGAACGGTGCCATAGGAGGTACTGGCCACCGCGGCGTGCGGATACCCCTGGACTGATAAGCAGCCCGCGGGTTCCAGCGACAACCGTCCACGGTCCCCTATCGGCGAGGCAATAAGCCTGCTGCCAGGGCCGTGGAACGCCCCCTCTAATGGGGCCACCTCTGAATCGTCGAACAACGGAAGCGGACTAAGGAAAATCGATCCAGAGGCGGGGATTACCTGCTCCGAAGCCGATGACGAGGACAGTAAAGGATTTGGTCCAGGAAGCATGCCACGAAGCAACCCTGGAACCAAATCCTTTATTGTCCTCTTCATCTCTCCCAACATCTCGGTCCGGAAGGCCTCCATATCCACCGCGGACGAGACCTTCCCCTTACCCTTCCTACTTACAACCTCTCGTTTCCGCTTCTTCTTCTTCTCCTCCTCTACCACCTTGTCCGTCGCCTGTAAGCAGCACAAGAATTCGGACATTAACTCGCCCCCCCAGTGCTTACATATGTCACAATTAACAAATGGACCACAAGGGCTACATTGACAGCACAGATGCGGCCAGAACTTATCCAGAAGAAAACGACCACAGGACGCGCAACCCGGTCCCTGAAACAGGGCAAAGGACAAGGAGTATGAGCAACTAGTTAAGCTTAGAAACTCAATCCAACTCAAAGAGAAGGAAAACGATCATAAAGATCAATATACATCAGAAAGCAGCATAGCGCTTGAATTGCTGATAAACACATAGCCAGGCTGATTATGACGTCATTAATCCCGTGACAGGAAAAATTCGACCCCAACAAAACATCCAAGTGCAAGGACGAATTGTATGCTGAATGGATAAGTTGACTACACAACCATCAGATACATATAGATAACTCTTTTCTGGCAAAAATGTTAATTATCTCCCTTTGTTTGTTTACAATAATTAACATCACCACATTATCAATAACTAGATACCTGACACTTTGTATAGACAAACCATCCAACGTGACGAACCGGAGAACTCCACCATCTGCACGCCTCTTAACTCTCTCCACCTCATGGGGAAGGAATTGGATCAAGAGGGCAAAGTGAGAAGACCTTTATACTAGGCCTCCAACTCACTGGACATATTTTTCATTTGGTTAGATAACCTAACAGTGTTAGTAGGAAATGGAACCATGGTGGAGAGAAAACTAACTCTCTGCAACTGTGATGTCACCACCTAGCGTCATACAGACCTGTGGACATAAACAGAAAGAGAAATTAGTCCTAGGTAGCACCGAGTTGACCTAAACCAACTAACTAAGGCGCTTATCACGGTAAACGCGAGTCCCGGAAACACAATACACCGGGAAGAAAACTCGCTAATTTTACTAGAAGTCACCTGATTTAAAGGTCCTAAGTCCTCCTTTGGCGAATTGATACTTCCCGCCATCCAAAAAAGTGACTATCACACCAAACAACACCACTTAAACTAGTTTAAGATAAAGAAAAGCTTCAGCACAAAAAGACATGTGTGAACTCTCTGCCAATAATCTAGCAAAGAGGAAGTGCTAGTCTGCGCATGCGCGGAGGTGGGGCTGGCATCCGCCAGACTACGCTCTGACTCCCTGCCCAGTAGGGGCACCTAACTGTTTTAAATCTGAGTGTTTATTGAGTGAAAGCCAATATTTAGCAATATCAAAAGTATTAGGGAGGTAAGTATACTCTTGAAGTGAAATAACCTTCTACAAGTAGCTCATATAACTGACTACGTTGTTATTCTCTGATAAAGCATTTGCCTTAATTTTCATTGCCGTGCTTTCCAACTCCTTTCGCGTTTCCAATTTTATACAAAGTTCCTAATATCCCACATTCTGTAGCCTTACTCTCAGAAATGTTCTTTCCTATCTGCTCACACAGTTTAATATTGTCTGACATTGTTGACTCTATCTGGAAAAGTAAAAGGGAATTTCATGATTAGATTTTAGGCCTGCAGAAATTGTGTAACCCGTTTTTTTATTCGTGCAAAGGTTATGCAAATATTTTGAGCGGAACACTTTTGCTAGAATACTTAAAGATTAGAGTAATGGAAAATCGATGGATGTGCACCATAGCATAAGCTCAGATGGAGAAATGACGGATGTGCACCATAGCATAAGCTTAGATTGAGAAATGACTGCTGTGCACCATAGCATAAGCTCAGATTGAGAAATGACGGATGTGCACCATAGCATAAGCTAAGATTGAGAAACGACGGATGTGCCACAAAGCATAAGCTCAGGTGGAGAAATGACGGATGTGCACCAAAGCATAAGCTCAGGTGGAGAAATGACGGATGTGCACCATAGCATAAGCTCAGGTGGAGAAATGACGGATGTGCACCATAGCATAAGCTCAGGCGGAACAATGACGGATGTGCACCATAGCATAAGCTCAGATTGAGAAATGATGGATGTGCACCATAGCATAAGCTCAGGCGGAGCAATGACGGATGTGCACCATAGCATAAGCTCAGACTGAGAAATGACGGATGTGTACCATAGCATAAGCTCAGATTGAGAAATGATGGATGTGCACCATAGCATAAGCTCAGATTGAGAAATGATGGATGTGCACCATAGCATAAGCTCAGATGGAGAAATGATGGATGTGCACCATAGCATAAGCTCAGATTGAGAAATGATGGATGTGCACCATAGCATAAGCTCAGATGGAGAAATGATGGATGTGCACCATAGCATAAGCTCAGATTGAGAAATGACAGATGTGCACCATAGCATAAGCTCAGACTGAGAAATGACGGATGTGCACCATAGCATAAGCTCAGATTGAGAAATGATGGATGTGCACCATAGCATAAGCTCAGATTGAGAAATGACAGATGTGCACCATAGCATAAGCTCAGACTGAGAAATGACGGATGTGCACCATAGCATAAGCTCAGATTGAGAAATGATGGATGTGCACCATAGCATAAGCTCAGATTGAGATATGACGGATGTGCACCATCACCATAGAATAAGCTCAGACTGAGAAATGACGGATGTGCACCATAGAATAAGCTCAGACTGAGAAATGACGGATGTGCACCATAGCATAAGCTCAGGTGGAGAAATGATGGATGTGCACCATAGCATAAGCTCAGATTGAGAAATGATGGATGTGCACCATAGCATAAGCTCAGATTGAGAAATGATGGATGTGCACCATAGCATAAGCTCAGATTGAGAAATGACGGATGTGCACCATAGCATAAGCTCAGATGGAGAAATGAAAAATACATGAAATTTCCTTAGCAATAATGAGCAATTGCATCTCTACCTTGCATAGAATACGTCTGTGAAGTTTCATTGAAATCTGACGACCCATTGTTGAATAAGCTGGCTGATGAAAAACTTTAACGCAAATATTTGCCAAAATATTCTAAGTCCAAAAAACATAGAAAAACAGGTGAAATTTCAAAAAAATCTGCTTAGCAATGATGAGCAATTGCATCTCTACCTTGCATAGAATAAGTCTGTGAAGTTTAACTGAAATCTGATGACCCATTTTTGAATAATAAGGCTGATGAAAAACACAAATAACACGCCACTCCGGACGATGACACCAAAGGTAACCCCATTGTCTCGCTTTCCCTATGGGGCGAGACTAAAACTTCAACATTTACCTGATTTTTGTTGGAAAATAGACCAAGTTCAAATTTGGAAATCATTTTGCTGATGTTGGAGACTAGATTCCATGATGGTATAGATCATATCTGTAAAGTTTCATCACGATCAGATAAGTATTTGATGAATTACATGTTGATTGAAAAACTTTAAGGTATACCTGAATTTTGTTGGAAAATAGGCTACATTCAAACCCTGAACAAATTTAGAAAATATTTGAAACTCATTTTGCTGATGGTGGAGACGAGACGCCTCCACCTAAGGTAACCCCATTGTCTCGCTTTCCCTACGGGGCAAGACAAAAATTTACCACTGGAATGACTGGCTCAGTAACCAAGCCAGCCATTCCAAGAGTAAATTTTCTCTAATAGTCTTTCTCTTGGCTTGCAAATAGACATTGACTAAGCAAAGATTACGATTTTGTCTGAGGCAAATCTAGATACTTTGTGGGACTCAATGTACCATGCTGATTTGGGCTAACAGTCTATGAACTTACTGCAACTAGGACTCCAATGAAACCCAAATTTGTCAATAACATTGTGACATTGATTCTTTATAATATGAGAATGTTATAATATAACATCATATAAATTTAAGTGATATAATTATGTTTTAGTTTTTTAATTTTGACATAATTAATTGTTCATCTGTATATACTAGATATACAGGTGGACATCCCGCATGTTAATCCCTATTTGTATTTTTGCACATTGCACAGCATGTGGTGGAAGCGCATTATTTGACTCAATATGGTATGGTATCGCACACATCCTGGTATGGAATTGTATCGCATAGGGATTCTCTATGGAAGCTATGAGCACTATAGAAAATCAGATTGAATATGATTGATCACTGGATAGAGTCTAACCTTGAAGAGGCAAGCTACTTGCCAGAGCAAGCTCCACGTGGTATTGTTCAATAAGGAAGCCATATGTATATTGTGTGAAGACTGAACCGCACAGCCTAACTGTGTACTATACATGCAGTTCAAGCACTATGGGCTTGATTAAGTTTTGCCAATAGGCAAAAGAAGCTATTGGATTAAATGGCTATTGAATGAAAACCTTAACCGGCAGATAAATTCTCCCCTAAATAACTTAAGTTCCAATTCTGAAAAAAAAATGAAAAATAAAATATTTTGTTTTTATTATGATGCAGTTCTAATAAATTTGTAAATCTTGATTAAAATCCCAACATTAGAATAAATGTCGGCCACGCCCCGATAAACATATAGTATGGAAAATGTTACAAGTAATATCATTATGATGCAGACTGGAAGCAAGCATGGTAAAGATTAAAACTGCACAACCTTATTAAAACTGGACTAGTAAATGTCTAGACTAAGATTCTATGGCATTCTTGTTCTAAACCACATAAAAGTATGGAGAAAATGTCAAAATTAGTTTCATTATCATGCAGACTGGATAGTCATGTTAAATCCTTAAAGATTTAAATGCCCATTGAAAAACTTACCCATGCTAGCAAATTCTCAAGACTGGACGCCAGACATCAATGGCTGAATCCATTTTTAGCCTTTCACCCACTCATCTCTAGCTAAGCTCCACCCATGCTTTGCACTCATTGGGATTGATTTATATATTTTGAATACTGAATACCCAGAATTCAAATTTAATGGTAACTATACAGCTTACATGTTGAATATTTTGAAACTAATTTGACTACAGTCTGTTGGCAGCAACAGTGCCCAGTCAAATTAGTTTCAAAATAATCAACAGAATGTTTATGAAATAGTAGACATACAATTCGTACAACTGACAGACTATTCCAGATTCATAATGTAGTATTGTCTGTCAATTATGATTGTGACGTCGGCCTACATGTGATATAATTGATTATGACATCAGATAATTGATCGACAGATCCGATTCATTAATTGCATTACCATGTTGAGCGAACTACATGATATACATCATATGATTCCCACCCCACCCTCACACCCCAGAAACGCCAGCCATTCAGGAAATGCTGTTTGTCACAGGGATTGATAGATAAATTGTATGAGCAGACAAATAGACAAACAAATAAACAGATAGGTGGGTAGATAAAATGATGGACGTAAAACATCTATTATAAGTGAAGTTATTGAGTGAAAGCCAAATGCATTTTTGACAAATTTTAAGTAGTTCAAGGGAGGTAACTACACTGAATCTAGATGCATTTCACTGATATGCTATCTCCACCGAGGGCATGTCATTAGGAGTTGAAATATTAAATTTGAAATGTATCCATCAATTATAAGTGAAGTTATTGAACGAAAACTAAAGGCATGGATGGACAGATAAGACGGAAGCAAAAGCATAATTTCCCATCCCTGTTTTTTCAAGGGGGTATAACTAGGAGTTTGATTACTCACTTCAGATAGAATGACATGGCTCTGATTATAATAAAATATGACCATAGATAGCGTAGAATATATTGAAGGATCTTCAAACTACCCAAACAAATCTTTCTTGAATAGTTGACGGCTATTTGGAGAATGCTTTCAAGAAATGTGGAAGACAAACATCCTCGGAAAACAAGCTGGAGCTTATTGACCTACGGACTGCAAGTTCATGGTAATAATACATTATATTACAGATTTCTACCTTCATGAAAAGCTGCTTCATCAGACAAGGGAACGACCGCTAGATCGGCTAAATCCTCACTAAGTTGACTGCCATTTTCCATATAGAGGTGATTGTTCTCCAGAGTTGCTATGGTACACAGCGTATCACGTTCCTCATCAGTGAAGTCATTCCACATCTGTGAGATGACGACGGCATAGCGAGGACTACGAATCTCATCTGTACTTAGACGTTTTTCTAAGGCTTTAGACATTTGTTGGTAAAAGTACAGATAGCTGAGGAGAGAAGATAGATGTATGGTTAGTGCTCACTCACTCAGTTTAACACTTATCCTAACAGACACGAGGGTAAAGGAGGCATGTGTTCAGCTATGTATTGTTGCAGGAAGCTGTTCAATAGAAAATAGGGCCTACAGCAACACAATTTTCCGAATGATCAGGCATTCTGCATGTACATGTATTACTTTGCAATAAAGTTTCCCCTACATCGCGAGATATATCTATCGTCACCACTTAAATAGACAGTATTACAGTCACATCTGTCTGCGTATGTTTGTGTGTCCAGCTGTATCACGAAAACATGATATCCCTGCTGCAGCTGGGGCCATAACAAAGGATTTTATCATAAGAGGATTTCCGAGACTTTGGCCATGATTCTGATCATATTCCTCAAGCCGGATTGTATCAGATCAGATTCTGTATCTATGAATATCGCAAACTACTGGTCCGATCTGGCTCAAATTTTAATTGTATAATACACCAGCATTCCACAACAATTGCCATGATCTGAACAAAAATCTGAAAACATGTGACAAAAAGGAGGGCATGACCATGGCCTTCTGATTTCTCTTGTAACATTTCAACAATTTTCAGCCATTCAAGTGGCATAATTCCACCAGAAATAATGAAAAATCCATGAAACACATACTTGATCTGTGACTTTTTATAATAAAAAAAAAAAATCCACAAACACCTGGGGCCCATTTCATGACATGTGCATAACAAATTATGGCGCAAAGTAGACAACAGACCACGCAGAATGCTGCGTTTGACACTTGTCCTAGTTTCTCTACTTAAGTCACCTTCATGAAAGAGTCTCCAGGAAGATTCATATATTACATGTATGTGATGAATAAATTAATGTACCCATCAAAGTCAGCGTGATCAGAGGTGGCAGTTGATCGTAATCTGACATCATTCAGAAGAGGAATACCATCATCAGTATTGGAAGCTTGACTGTCAGGTACCACAGCGTCATCCTCATCCTCTGCCTCATTCACTTCTGGATAAAAACTGCTAAAAAAGAGAATTTGAAATGTGCATTTATATAAAATACTAGATAGACTGCATCCAGCGTGTCGAGACCTTTTCTTTACTTTGCATATCATAGATCATGTGTGGCAGCATTGTGAAGCAAGGATTTCATAAAATACTATAAGACCTTGATAAAACAAAATGTCTATTGAAAAACATTCTAATTCTAGAAAAGGAGACAAGTCACACAAAAATAAACTACGTCCAAAACATGTTAAAGCATTGAAAATTAAAAAAATTGTTTTCCTTATGATGCGAACTGAATGCACCGATGGTGCAGAACAAATCTGAACAAATCTTAGCCTACAGCGTCGATGGGAAGGTGGTGCATAAAAGATGAACTGATTAGGTGCGAAGATAATGTCACTTGCATATTTGAATAGGTCATTGCTCATCTTGGGCCATTGCTTTATATAATTTTATATATATATAATTTTATATATATATATATATATATATATATATATATATATATATATATATATATATATATATATAATATATATATATATGATCATTTATGCGATCTGGGAAAACTGTAAAAATGTCCAAAAAAATTTTTCCATAAATTTTACTTTTTGCTTGTTTTGACATTACTGTTATCTTCTTTTCGATCGCTGGTATCACACTTGGAGAGCCGTTCTCAAGATGAAATATGTGGTTTTCTGCAGTTCTTCCACAGGCCCATACAGCTTTTCAAGAAAAGAGGTTGACAAAGGCCAGATCTCTTCTCTCAGCAGCTGATACGTACTGCAACATTGAAGTATGTGCTCTGTGGTCTGTTCTGCTTCCCCACAAGGACAAGTGGGCGATGTCGTAAGGTGGAACCGCCTGTACATGTGTTGGTTTAGTCTGTTGTGTCCAGTTCTGAGACGAAAAATAGTCACTTGCTCTGGCCTCGAGAGATGATGGTAGGCATCTTCTGATTGAGGTGTTCTATAGAGTGACATGATGATAGTCTTCATCTTTGTATGGGTAACCATGTTTTCTGTCTGATTCTCTTCTGCACCCACCTTTGCCATCTTGTCTGCTTCCTCATTTCCTTGGACTCGACAGTGTGAGGGGATCCACTGCAGTGCTATCCGAAAGCATTTGATGGTTTGTAGTGCTTCTTCAAGTTGTGGCAGCTTGATACATTACTGTTATAATTCAAAGTAAAAGCACTAATAGCGTTCCGTTATATTAACAATCGTCAGTTTTTAATGACAGCTGCAGTCAAATTACTATATAATTAATGTATAAGTCAGAAATGCTTTATAGACTTTTAAATCAGGTTTTTCTCAAAATTTTGTTCCGAATAGTGGCATAATCCACATTGCCATAACATTGGATATTCTTAACATAGATAAGTAATTTAAACAGGTTTAGAAAGCTTGTAGAACAAGCTTTTATTTACATGGTGGATAGATCCCAGAAAGTTATACCATTCTAATTTCCTACAGCATCTTGGTTTACTGTCTGATTCCGGTGAATCTGGAGGTTCTGCTTTAATGATCTGCCTCCCAGACTGAGATAAACTAGTACCAGTCACCTGTAGCTTACGTCTCTTCTTCTCAGGAGCATTTCTACAAAACAGCAAAGAACACTTACCATCTTATCAATATTCAATCGTATAGGAATTGTTTTCCTGAAATCAAGTATATGTATACAATACTGTTATATTAATCACTACTCCTACATATATGGAGGCAGCGATGGCATGATCACTGCCAGCCACCACCTTAGAGCGCAATGGCGCCAAATCTAATTATATCCAAAGAATTTAAGATTTCACAGAAACAACATTTGCGGAGGTTCTGAGAAATGTCTATTTGCAAAGCAAGACTTTTTTGTTACCACTGGAATACCTGGCTCGATAAGCGAGCCAGTAATTCGAGTCATACATTTTCAGAAATAGTCTTCTCTTGGCCTGCAAATAGACATTAAAAATTCAAAGATTGTAATATTCTTGACAAATCTGGACCATTTAAGGGCTAAAGAATGACCATATTTTAGTCCTCTCAAAGGCATTTTATACAGCACAGTATAGGTGATTTATCCCCTTAACCATCAAATTTGTTTTAAAATTCAATTTTCAATAGGGAAAACTGTTTGTGACAAATTTAACACTGGAATGCCTGTTCTCTTGGTCATCAAATGGACTTTTCCCAAGACCACTATAGAGGTTGTTTTACCACAGGTCTTTAGTGACCATTGTTTTGTGCTCAAACGGACCAAAAACGGCTTCTGCAGTGGTTCTGATAAACGTCCATTTTCACACCAAGAGAAAACGATTTCTTAAAAATTATCACTGCAAAGACTGGCTCAATAACCGAGCCAGTCATTCCAATGATAAATTTTCAAAACTAATCTCTCAGTCTGCAAATCAACATTTTCCATGAGAAAATTGAAATTTCCATTAAAAATTTAAGGGTTAAAGGGCTACGGTCATCATTTCAGATAAGTTTGGCTATAGTAGGACAGATATGTGACAAATAACAGAAAATTGTGGGTTTTATGGTAAAAGCACCAAAATTGACACAGATGTGGCCCAATACATACCAAATAATTTTAGATATAGGGACTAGAATGGTCACACACATTTCAGTGGGTGTGGCACATTGTTAAAGAATAAAATTTGCAAGAAAATCATGCCTTTTGGTGATTCAAACACCAGAATTAGCTGTTATTTGTAACTGTTATAATTGAAGCAAAAAAACTAATTTAATTTCCTGTGGATGAAAAGATGGCCACGCCTACAAAAAGAAAGAGGGCATGGCATATTTCTACATCTAATTTCTCTTTGCTTATTTCGGTCCCGTATCTGCCTCACGATATGCTGCATCAAGCATGCCAGTATTATTGTCATAATTTAACAGTTATCCGATATAGCGCTTTACATAGGGTGTTTACGGCCTAGTTAATATAATAGTTAAACTAATATATTTTTTTCAGTTTGTTGAACTCTCTGAAGAACTATGGCGACCAACAAAAGATGCAAGCTTGTTCATTTAGACAGTTTCCGTTCAGCAACACCACCACCTCCACCGATTGATTGGAGTATATGTGCTTTATGTCAGGATTCTGGTGACCCGCTTCAATGTCCTGCTAATTCCAAACGTCCAGATATCAGAATTGGCTACCAAAGCTTGGCCGAATTACCACAAAGTTTTCGTAACTTTGGACATCAACCAGTTTCTGTAACTATAGACCGACTTGATGCCGGTGATGGAATCTTGAACACACTTTCTACTAATCGGGCAAAATGGCATACGGCCTGTCGGCTAAAATGCTCTAAGTGTCGCCTGGTGAGAGTTCAGGGAGCTACGGCATGTACAAGTGAAGGTAGAGCTAGTACTTTCACAAGACAAAACTCTTTAAGCAGTGATAAGACAAATACTGAGAAATGTTTCTTCTGTAATGATGTAGAATTACCAGGAAATCCGCTCCATCCAGCGGCTACCAAGAACATTACCGAACGTGTTCGAAAATGTGCAGTAAAGCTACAAGATCAAAAATTAATTGCACAACTTAGTGTAGATGATATGGTAGCCCAAGATTCTAAGTACCATTCTGTGTCTAGTAGTTATACAATGGCGTGAGTAGAAAAAATGATGACGAACTTATGCAAAACATAGATGGCGTCTCTCATAGTATTGCTTTAGCGGAACTTATTGCTTACCTAGAAGAAACGAAACTGGCAACCAATTTTTAGCCTAGCTAATCTTGTTAAATTGTACTCTGATTGGCTCAGTGAACTTGGTGTTAATTAAACGAAATCATGGATTTCTTTTTTCACGAGAGTTGATACTTACCTCCCTAATACTCTCTGATATTACCAAATATCGACTTTCAATCAATAAACACCCAGATTAAAAAAGCTAGGGGCCCCTAATGGGCAGATACTCAGATGACAGTCCGGCGGATGGCAGCCTCAACCACCGCACATGCGCAGACTAGTACTTCCTCTGACTAATTTATTGGCTGACACTATGCAACTTTAAGAAAGCCTGAAGACCGAGCCTCTGCGGGCAGAGGCCGGGTCCGTATTAGGGAGGTAAGTATCAACTCTCTCATGAAAAAAGAAATCCGTGATTTCATTTATTTCATTTCAAGAGTATACTTACCTCCCTAATACTCTTTGATATTGCCAGAATTCGTCAGAGAATTCGGCGGGAGGAAGGCGAGGTCAAAAGACCAGTTCATCCCTATGAGACTTTCTGCGTTTAAGGCACTTAAACTTCTGAAAGTGCGTGAAAACACAACCATGGATAGATTTGAACATCGGATAACACAACCGATGGCTGAGAGACGACCATGTCATATGCGCTCTCCCCGCCCCCTCTTTTTGGGAGGAAGACAGAATGACCTCAATGTCCCATACGCTCTCTACGTACAAGTGCCATGTACTATAGGACATTAAACGAAGGCTTCATTTTTGTATACTCTCAATAACGAACCACATAAAGCACGTACCATCACCATATTAATAACGAAGGGTCACGTAACAACACAATCAACAATGAACAACACATAAACATGGAAGTTGGCTGCAGTCATCATCTTCCCTTTGGTGAAGGCTGATGCAGTCCAAATAAGGAGTTGCTACCATTGATTAATTGTCATCAAAATATGTACAGCTAGATTATCTTTTCAAAATCGATAAGGCGAGAGGATTCGAGGTGTCACGGAGGTAATGGTCGGTAAAACTTGACTCACAGTGCCACTGGGTTACTGACATAATGTCATTCACAGGAACCCCATTAAACAGGCTAGTAGAAGCCACTACACCGCGAACACTGTGAACCTTAGCTAAGTCAACTTGTTTACCTGTGGCAGATTTATGACAAAATTGAATGCACTATACAATCCACCTGCAAATGGTGTCCTTAGACGCCCTGCCATGGGGTTCAATATATGACAATCATAATGTCGTTGGGTCCGTCCGGCATTCCCGAGTACATTGTTTGTATTGGTTTAATGCTCGGACTGGACACCATGCTTTTGAATTAGGATCATATACCTGGATATTTCAGACTGATTTTTAGCCATGAGATTTATCCTAGGTAGAAGCTTAAAGCCTTCCCCTGTAACCACAAAACAGTCTGCCTCGGCTGATAAGGCATGAATTTCGCTTCTCCGCCTTACCGAGGCCGTAGCAATTAAAAATACATTTTAAGTGCTAACATTTTCATAGAAATGGAACTTAGTGGTTCAAATGGCTTATCAGCTGGTAGCTGGAACACTAGAGTTAAACTCCAAGACAGAATCACTGGGGGATTCGTTGGTTTTAGATTACCCATGCCTTTAATTAAAGTATTTAATGTACTTACTTCATCACTTCCCCTCTTAGCCAAGCAAGGAATAACTGTCATTAAAGCTGACTTATAGCCAGCAATAGAATTAGACTTGAGGCTATAGGCATCATACAGGTGACAGAGGAAATCGGCTACTACCTGAATAGATGAATCCATTGGATTAATACATCTTTTTGAGCATCATTCTGCAAATCTGTTGATTTTATAATTATATGCTCTGGAGGTTGACCCCTTCTGACTTTTGCCATGAACATGGCTGCTTGCTCAGAAAAGCCCTCCTTAATTCTAGATTCCTTGACAACATCCACGCAGTCAATCTGAACATTGACGGATTGTTCTGAAGGGCCTTGCCCTGGAAGATAATATTGTTCATCAGAGGCAGAGGAAACGGATTGCAGACCAGAAGGTCCAGCAGATCCGTATACCATGATCGGATTGGCCAATTTGGGGCGATCAGAAGCACTTGGCACTCCTACCGTCTGATTTTCTGAAGAATTTTTGGAATCAGGATTGCTGGAGGGAATGCGTATGCATACATTCCCACCCAGCTAATAGCTAACGCATCTGTTGCGATGGCGCTTGGATCTGGAATCGGAGAGATCTATGTCGTCGTCTTCGCATGCTTGTGGTGGGCCAATCGGCCTCCCACTGGACCACCTAGGGAGAGAGGTGGACATAAGAAGCACAACAGTGGCACTGTCTCCTGGTCCAGAAGCACTGGAGTGGTTCTTACCGTGGTAACCGACCCTTCAGGTACGATTACCACGACCAAATCCTCGAGCGCCACGGCCTGCGCCGCGTGCACCTCGGTGCGCAGGCAGCTGCCTGGCTGCGCTGGAGGAGCCTGCAACCCCCTCACTGCTGGCCTCGAGCCTGCAGGGGATGATATGCAGGGGGAGCTGCGCGAACGCGCTCTCTGCTACACTATCGGCAAGCCGAGGTATGCGGTAATACTGGCCATCAGATCCAGCCGGGCTACCTTCTGCGCCGTGAACGCTTCTCCTGCATGAGTAGATCCATGGAAAATGTTACCCGTGTTCCCCGCGAGGGGTGCACGTACGTCAATGTCCATGTCCCTGGCACCAGAAGGAAAACCCAGCAGATAATCCTCTTCTTCCTGGCCAGAAAGATTAGACTCCAGGTCAGCGAATAATGCTAACCCGGACTGGCCAGGAAAGGTACCATAGGAGGAAGTGGTACCTGCAGGGTGTGGATAATCCTGGCCTGATAAGCAGGCACCAGGCTCCAGCGACACCTGTCCACGAACAACCGGCGCGGCAAGCCTGCTGCCAGTGTCCTCATAGTGGACTGCCCCCTCTAATGGGGCCACCTCTGAATCTTGGATGAAAACTGATAAGTCCCTACAGAGCACCGATTCAGAGATGGGGATTATCTGCTCCGGAGCAGCAGAAGATGACAATAAAGGATTTGGTCCAGGAAGCATGCCATGAAGCAACTCTGGAACCAAATCCTTAATTGTCCTCTTCACCTCTCCCATCATTTCAACTCGGACGAGGCCTTTCTCTTACCCTTCTTAGCAGGAACCTCTCTCCTCGATCTTCTCTCCTCACTCACCCTCTCTTTTGTCTGTAACGAAAATTCAGACATCCCCCCCACCCCCACACTGTTTACAGATCTCACAGTTAAGCAATGGTCCACGAGGACTGCATAGAAAGCATAAATGAGGGCCGAAACATTCCTTGATAAACCCTTCCACAAGAAGGACAACCAAGCTTCTGAAAAAGGCCAGAAGACGAAGACAATGAGTATTTTAGTTAATGAATTAGTAACTCAAAACCAAACCAAGAGAGAGAGAGGGAAGGTGGCCATAAAGACCACTAACTAATAGGAAACCAGCGTTGGACAAAACTTTACAAGTGTTAATAAAGTGCAAGGCTGATTATGATGTCATAACTTCAAAAATAAGACGTTAATCCGATCCGAAAACAATCTCCAGGTGTAAGGACGAATTGTATTCATATCCAGAACATCTAACTGGAAAGGATAGTAGAGACAGACTTTGCAAACATCAGATACACAATGATACAATGGCAGCAGATATCAGAAATATTTTCAAAAATAATTGAAGTGCCTAATATCAAAACTATGATACCCGAGTCTTTAGCATAGACAAACCATCCAATCTGATGAACTGGAAACTCCACCAACTCTATGACCTCTTAACTCACTCCACCATAAAGCGAAGGAAGTGGACCAAGAGGGCAAAGTGAAAAGACCTTACGAGGCCTCCAACTCACCGGGCATAGATTTTGTATTAGTTCATTCTAACATTGTTAGTCGGAAATGGAAACTTGGTGGAGAGAAAAGCAAACCCTCTGATGATGTGTTGTCCTTTTCAATCATAGGTAGATACCTGTGGACACAAATACAGAGAGATTAGTATTTCATGGCGACATATAGAAATAAACCAGACTACAGTATTAGATGGAAATGAACGTAGTAGGCCAACATTGCAGTCAGCGCCTTCAAGTAATATGATTCCACCTCTTCCACTGTCATATACAAATATCCCATCTGTCGCACTCAAAAACAAAGATCTACCCATTCCTTCAACGGCAATGGTGAAATTCTCAGATCTGCATTGGAAGATGAAGACGTATGGCAGGACAGTGTTCAGCAACTACTGACTAAAGAGGTACATGACAAAACAGATCCAGTTTCATGGGCAGCATATCATGCAAGTAAACAACCAGTATCACAGGAATATAATATAGACCTGCAATTACATCACTTCTACCACTTTCCCAAGATAATTCTACATCGGTCGCTATGATTCAGCATTCAATGGATGTAGTGCAGCGTGCTGTTGAATTCCTGAATCCAGGCCAACTGTCCGTACTAACTGTTGACCAGCCACTGTTCGCCATTGCCAAATTGATTCAGTGGAATTGGCCAGATATATACGGAGAGAAGTTCATCACTTTACTTGGTGGTTTCCACATTGAAATGCCTGCACTAAAGATTTTAGGAGACTGGCTAGATGGTAGTGGCTGGACCAATGCTATTACCCAAGCAAATATTGCATCAGCAGAAACTGCCGATTCCTTCCTAACTGCTTCACATCTAACACGAACTAGAACTGTGCACCAGGTGACAGCCAGCGCATTGTTTATCATTCTTCACAATGCCTTTGATGCCTACACATGTATATCAAATTTCAACCCCAAATTCCACTCTCATTCAATGAATGGTGCCTGCAAAGAATTGATGAAAGTCCGCACTTCCAATTCTGGTTCACAGCCTTTGGCTATGGTCTATGTACGATCTCTTCGAGAAGCAAACTTCAAATTGTACATTGATGTTCTCACAAAATTAGCTCCATGGTGCTTTGCTCTTAATCACACTAACTATGCTCGGTGGCTGCCAGTTCATATACGGGATATGTCTACACTGCAACATCGACTTCGTGATGTCCATCAACAGTTCATTCAGGGCCACTTCGTGGTTCATAAAACCAATCATCAATTCGCTGCAATCCCTATCGACCAAGCACATGAGCAGAATAATGCGGTGGTGAAAGATGGCGGTGCTGTTGGACTTATGCAGAATTCTAGAGCTCATCTCCGGTGGATGGTAGCTGGTCCAGAAATAGCACATGCAGTAGAAGAATTCGAAACAGGCTGCCTGGATATAATAAACAATAACCAAAACAACCTTCACCACGACCAAACTAAGTCTGTTCAAATAAAATCTGCTAATATGGTCAGGCAGCTTGTTTATGTAATAGATGACATGGGAAATCCATTCATGGAAGAATGTGGTGATCTTCTAGTATTGGACACACATGATATTGCAGATTGTGTCATTGTAGACAGTGTTCGTTGTATTGCACGTTTAGCCCAAGAACAATATGATAACTACATCAATTAACGATTTGCCCTGTGCTCAAAACCTATTTCTGACTCAATTAAAAGAAATAAGATGTCATTATTCAGCAAGGCACATACAAAAGTTAAATCTAAGATGACACAGCTGGTAACATCTCTTTTGAGTGATCGTACATTATTTTCACGGTTATACATTGCTTGTAAAACACATGATGGTGATTTAGAAATGTTTTTCAAGCATGAGAATCATGCTTACCCTCCATCTCTGTCGCAGTTAGGAAAACTTCGCTCCGGTTCTAAGTCAGATTTGGTAGAGTGCTTAGAAAACATGTCCTTCGCACAGAGATTCCCCAAGAGTTGATGTTATCATTCTGGATGGACCAGCTATTGTCAATATGCTAAAACCAGTAGGTACTAAGACCTTTCTGGAGTATATGACAACTGTGTTTATTCCATATACACGAGCACAACTTCGGAATTCCAATAGAGTCGATGTCATCTGGGACGTGTATCTTGAAAATAGCTTGAAGTCCACAACTAGAGATAAAAGAGGGAAAGGTATTCGAAGACGTGTAATAGCTGGTACCTCTCTTCCAGGAAACTGGCAAGCATTCTTACGACTAGACGAGAACAAGAAAGAGCTGTTTGATTTTCTGGCACACCAGATCATAGAACAAATAGGTCCAGATCAGGAAGTGTACACAACATGTGGCAAAGAAGTTCTCTGCACCCAACTTAGTCAGGATGTATCTTCAATGTCACCTTGCAATCATGACGAGGCCGACACCAGAATGAGTGTACATGCAGTAGATGCGGTTAGTCGAGGACTCAGTAGGATTATGTTATGCACAATAGATACTGACTTGGTACTGACTCTCTGTTGCTGCTGTTCCAATATGTAAAGATATCGAACTCTGGGTGGCATTCGGTACTGGTAAGCATCTGCAATACATCCCTAGTCGTGACAGTGCTGCTGCACTCGGCGAAGAAAAATGTCAAAAGCTCTTCCAATGTTTCACTCCTTTACTGCCTGTGACACTGTATCATTCTTTGCAGGCAGGGGGAAAAAGACAGCATTTGATATCTGGAAGACGTTTGATTCAGTGACACCAGTGTTTAATAGACTTTCCGCAGTGCCTAATCATTTTGACGATGACAGTATCTCAGTGTTAGAGCGTTTCACCATACTGTTGTATGACAGAACTAGTCCAAAAACAAATGTGGATATAGCGAGAACGCAGAATGTTTATTAAATAGGAAAGACATACAATTCGTATAACTGATGAATGGATGAATCAACATTTGGCTATGCCCCACCTATCTCTAGCTTTGCCCGTATTGGGATTAATCGAACAATTAAGTCTCTGAATATCAACTTCCATAAAACTACAGGTAGGGCATTGGAAGCAATCACGCCCAGTCAAATTAGATTTTTTTTAATTGAACCGAATGTTTATTAAAAAGGAAAGGCATACAATTCGTATAGCTGACAGACTTCATGATAAACTTGCCTACGTCATTCATTACGTCTTTGATTGTGACATCTGCCTGCATGTGACGGATGTAATTGATTATGACGTCATATACTTGAGTGACCGATTGGATTCATCAATTGTGGGCTTTAGGTTAAAACCATCAGAAATGGCACAGATGAGGCTGCATAATTTATCAAACATGATATATTTTGGCACTCGAGTTATTAAATTATGACTATAGTGATTAGTATAAGATTTAGAAATATGCCACGCCCACTTTTTGTAGGTGTGTCTATTTTTCACCAACAAAGATAGATATGCATGAAATTAAGGTTTTTCATCAATCATGACATAGTTACAAATAACAGAGCCAATTCTGGTGTTTGAATCACCAAAAGGCATGATTTTCTTGCAGCTTTTATAATTTAACAATGTGCCATGCCCACCAAAATGGGTGTGGCAATGGGTGTGTCCATTCTAAGTCCCAGGGGAAAATTTTGCGATGGTCCTATATCTAAAATTATTTGGTATATATTGGTCCTCAACTGTGCCAATTTTGGTGCTTTTACCATAAAACCCACAATTCCAACACATATCTGCCCCACTACTATGAACATATTATCCTCAAGATATTTTCTTACCCTACTGCATTCTGGTGGTAAGTGTAGATTCTGGTATCATTCTGTGGATGGTAAGTAGCTGAGGGCGTCTTTTCTAAGTCATTATAACTAGTGCAGATTTCAACTGTTAAACTGAAAAAAACAAACACCCAAGAGGTACATAGACGTCCAGTAATTAATTAGATATCTATACTAAGTATTTCAATCCCTGCCCATCTCTAGCTAAGCTCCACCCACATCTCACTCATGATGGGATCAATTGATCCCTGAACTCCATGACTATCAATTTCCAGAAAACTATACAGATAAGCCTATGGCAGCAACTGCGCCAAGTTAAATTAGATTCAAAATATTCAACAGAATGTTTATTAAATGGTAAACACATACAAGTCATACAACGTGTCAGATTATAAAAACGTTAAAGACAAACTATATTGAGTCATTCAGGACTCATATCACTTAGTCGATTATGATTCATATGATGGATGGATAGAAAGGTGCATTGGCATAGCCAATGATGATATAGGGATGGGCCAATACTATTAGTGGCAATGCATTAAACAGGACATTGCAAAACGTATATTTTCTCCATTATCACAGTAATATGGTTAATTATAAATTTGCTGGACTAACTATTCTGACCATTCATGATTCATACAATTAATTTAACTGTAACCCCATTAATATGTTGTCAAGAAAATCTCCGTACAGCAAGTCCATAGCAACAAAAAGCCTCTGCAGTGGTGGTCAGCAATGTCCATTTGCAAGCCAAGTGAATCAAAAAGCATCCGCTTTTGTTTAGAAATTGTTAATACTTACCAGATGTACTATTATGATAATGTTTATATCTAGTCTAGCTCAAAATAAACAATTAAAACTCCACACTCTTCATGGTCCTGCCCATACTGTGTCCGGGAATTACCATAAGCCTCCAGGTACCAAGTAAATTCCCAACTACAATCAGATTCGTCTTATATTTGTCTTGACAAACAGTGAAAGCAGCTCAGCCTCACCTCAGCGGGGTGGCTGAGGTAGCCATAGTACATCTGGTAAGTATTAACAATTCTCGTAGAAACAAAAGCGGATGCTTTTTTTATTCTACTTTGAATAATACTTACCAGATGTACTACTACGATAAACTCCGGATTTCAACAGCCAAGAAACTCCGGTGGGAGGAGGTGAGGCTCGAAGCAGCTCTCATCTACCATCCGACAGAGAAGATTGTGAAGAGACTGAGAACCCCAGCATACGCTTGGGTCCCGCAATCCGACTCATAGAGTGCTAAACTTCCATGGTCTAGACCACGCTCCCCACATACCAACCCCCTCCCCTCATTTGTCCACACAAATTCCTGAGGGCTGTCAAAAATGGAGACAACACCCACCAGACCCATATCAGCCCTAAGTCTCAGCGAGGGAAGTCCGGGAGAGTGCAAAGAAGCTACTACAACTTCTAATTTTTAAAACGCTATCAATATTTTGATTAGATTTTCAAATTTGAATGAGTCTATTGTCTGTTGCAATGAATAAGAATACTCTTGAACCAGACTTTTCACTTAATCAGTCTGGGAATTCGACTGTAAGTAAAACAAGAGTCCCAACGGCCTGTGGCGCTCACCTGGACCATTAGCATTTGAACCTTTTCGGCATTTGCATTTAAAGACACGATGGATAATTTTTGGAAATCCAAGATGGCCACCAAAAGAATTGACCAATCAAAATTCTGTATATGCGTACTTAAGTTTACCCACCTAGGGTCCTTCCAGCTGAGATTGATTGAAATCTGCCAAGTGGTTAATGAGGTGTAGGCTTTTAACTGATTTACTAAAACTTCGAAAATCCAAGATGGCCACGCAAATATTTACCAATCAAAATTCTGCTTATTAAATCTGAAGCCTACCACCATAGTGTCATTCGATCCAAGTCTGGTTGAAATCTCCCAAACAGTTAATGAGGAGTAGCATTTTAAGCGATATCCGGTAAATTTTCATAAAATTAGATTTTCAACAAAATATTTACCAATCAAAATTCTCTATACACGTTCTGAAAACTACACCCATAGGGTCCTTTCAGCCAAATTAGGTTGAAATCCGCCAAGCGGTTAATGAGGAGTAGGGTTTTGACAATTTCCAGTAATTTTTTTTACAAAATCTAAGATTTTCACCCAAAAAATTAATCAATCAAATTTCTGAATAAATATTCTAGAGGCTACCACAATAGAATCTATCCAGTCAAATTTGGTTGAAATATGTCACGAAGCAAAGTAGTAGTAGCATTTTTACCATTTCCGGTAGATTTTTAACCAAATCTAAGATTTTCACCCAAAAAATTGATCAATCAAAATTGATGAATCAAAATTCTGAAAAGAAGTTCTAGAGCCTACCACCATAGAATGCATCCAATTAAATCTGGTTGAAATATGTCAAGCAGCTAAGGAGGAGTAGCATTTTTACCATTTCCGGTAGATTTTTCATAAAATCTCAGATTTTCACCCAAAAATTGATCAATCAAAATTCTGAAAAGATGTTCTAGAGCCTACCGCCACAGAATGCATCTAGTCAAATTTGGTTGAAATATGTTAAGCAGCTAAGGAGGAGTAGCATTTTGACCATTTCCAGTAGATTTTTCATAAAACCTCAGATTTTCACCCAAAAATTTGATCAATCAAAATTCTCAAAAGACGTTATAGAGCCTATGACCAAAGAGCACATCTACTCAAATTTGGTTGAAATATGTCAAGCAGCTAAGGAGGAGTAGCATTTTGACCATTTCTGGTAGATCTTTCATAAAACCTCAGATTTTCACCCAAAAAATTGATCAATCAAAATTCTGAAAAACTGTCTGTGGAGGGTAGCAGCATAGGATCCTTCCAGCCAAATTTGGTTGAAATTGATCAAACCGTTAAGGCCAGGTGAGCTAACAATAATAATAATATTAGTCACTAAAACTAGGAAACACTCACCATTCTGAGTGCTTGGTCTTTCTTGGTCATCGCAGGAGCTTCACCCAATCCACGGTCGTTCACAGTCCATATGCATCACCAGTGTCAGTGCCTGTAGAAGAACCCTATGATGTATGTGATAAGAGTAGTCGGACGTGGCTTTAACTGAGATTCGACAAATTGATGACGGCTATCGGATTAAGTGCGCTGGAGATATCGCGAGGGTAGAAATCAGTAAATGACGACTCGGCATGCCATTATGCTACAGACATCACCTCCTCTAAAGAAAGACCCTTATAAAGGGCCGATGATGCTGCTAGGGCTCAGGCTTGATGGGCGTTCGCACGATCAATCTGCCTTCCTGTTGCGATTTTATGCGACATCTGAATAGCATCGACTCTCCAACGAGAAATAGTGTCTTTCGAGGTGCAAAGATGAAGAGCCTTGAGACAAGTAGTATAGCATACCACTGCCCTCCACTGGCCACCATTCCACGATCTGCGGCTCCCACCGCCCTCTCAATTCCTCAGACATATGGAATTTGAGACATGGGCCACACAAATACATGCCATACCTCATGTCTCTAAATGGGTCCGGGTAAAAATGATATCACCACCCTCCACTGGCAGCCAATCAGCGATCCAGCAGCTCCCACCGCTCTCTCAATTCCTAGGAATTTGAGACATAGACCCCACCGCCCTCCACCGACAACCATTCCGCGATCCGCGGCTCCCACCACCCTCTCAATTCCTGAGGCATAGGGAAACAACAGATCTGTTGTGTGCTTGTTACATAGCCCTGTCATTCTGTTTGTAGAATATTTCACAACAGTGCAGAAAACCTAGAATATCTCACAACATTGTAGAAATATTCTAGAATATTTCACATTGCATCAGATTTTTGTGGTAGGTAACTTCCGTCAGCATGTAAACAAGCTGACTAAAATGTTAGTAGCTGACAATATGACCTATTTCTGGACAAGCGGACCTATTTCTGACAATCAGACCTATTTTTCACAACAGAAGAAGATTGTACGCGTGAATGTAGGACAGAATAAACAAGTCAGACAGCTATATATACACCTGTGCAAAAGCTAAGCACCAGTAAAAACAATAGAACGTAGAAACATGATGGTACAACTAGGCTGCCATACTTTTTGTCCCCGCGTTAGCTGACATAATTCCAAGTACGAAATGCACATGCATGCATGACTTCACGCCGCTTGATGTCCGTGCGTGGCAGGAAACAGCACACGTGTTCAGTTATGTAAAAGTCCAGTTTGAGGTGTAGAACATTACATACAGATTTAGGCGACAAGATTAGGAATTTTGTGTTCATGACCGTGGTTTATTTGTACAGAGAGAATTAGCTCTTGATTGTGAACCGCTATGGCAAGACGAAGGTTAAGTGATCGTGTGAAATGGCAAATCATAGGCATGCATACCACTGGTATGTCATGCAGAGAGATTGGCAGACAGCTGAACATTAACCATACTGTAATCAGTCGTTTGATTGCAAAACATGGGCAAACTAACGAGGTGAAGGACAGGCCTAGATATGGAAGACCGAAGAAGACTACTGCCCGTGATGATCGAGCCCTAGTACGCCTTGTTAGGAGATCTCCATTCACCAACAGCAGAGTGCTCAGCCAGCAATGGGAAACGCGCAATAGAGTGTCAATGTCTACCGTCAAAAGGAGACTGTATGCTGCTGGCATGAAAGCTAGGAGACCTGTCAGACGTCCTCTCCTCACTGCACACCACAAAGAGGAGCGTCTGAGGTGGTGCAACGAAAGAAGACACTGGAACATGAGATCCTGGAGACGGGTACACTGGTCCGATGAAAGTCGGTTCCTGCTTCATGCCACAGATGGTCGAACTCGTGTATGGAGGTCCAGACGCACGGCGTACGACCAACGTAACATCATGGAAGAAGTTCCATTTGGTGGAGGTTCCGTTATGATATGGGGGTGCATCTCATTTGATTGTAAGCTGGATCTGTTGACTGTACCTGGAACACTAAATGGACAAAGATATCAAGATTCCATACTGGATAGAGTTGTGGTCCCTGATTTTGTAAATCATGCACCTGGAACCCACCCTATATTCATGGATGACAACGCCCGACCACATCGTGCTAGAGCTGTGCATGAATACCTCCGCCAGAATGCCATCGAAACCCTACCATGGCCAGCAAGGAGCCCTGACATGAACCCTATTGAGCATATCTGGGACATTCTGGGAAACATGGTGAGAAGGAGGGATCCTCCTGTGCAGAACCTACAGGAATTAACAGACGCACTCCATCTTGAATGGCAACGAATACCACAATGGCGTATCAGTCGGTTGGTGACCAGCATGAAACGTCGTGTCCAGGCCGTCATCCAGGCACAAGGTGGATATACCCGGTATTAATAATGACAGTCTCAAACTCGTGCACAGATGTTAAACTTCGTTTTCAGACACCATTAATGACAATCTAGCCACGTGTGTCAACTGTAGGGCAATAGTTGTCAGTTGTGTCAACGTAACCATATTCAGGCCTCGTTTTCAAGTTCAAACAAAAACATACAGTGTTTCCCCACCATCATAATCAGCATTCCTCTAGTTGCATTATTACCTCTTGCACTAAGATGGATGGGTACATAAATGTTTATGCTATTGCTTTCTTCATAGCACATGAATATACCCTCGCATGTGCGTAAAAATAGGGTGGTGCTTAACTTTTGCACAGGTGTATATATATATATATTTACGTGGTATTATCGTCAGTGTGTAACTAGGACATAACGTCTTATCTCGGCGGTGTTATAGCATAGCACACTACTGATTGAATGTCAGTGGTCTGTCTGTCTGTATAGTCTGTCTGCCCACCCCCCCCCCCCCCACCAGGCCGAGTCCCCACCAGCATGTGATACCACCATTGCGTAGCCAACAAACAGGCACTTATCGAGGGAGAGGTGTGGGATCTAGCCTACATCAGAAAAACATGTAGTCAAGACCGGTGTTACATCGGCATGAGAGGATTACCCACAGGCTCTTCCAGCTGCCTTGGCAATGCTCACTTGGTAGAATGCTAAAGTGCCTACCATCTGCACCATGGCAGACTCTATCTAGCATGTTCACATGTGACACAGAGGATCTGGTGATGCCTCGGCTGCAGACAACCACGTCTAGACCTTTCTACACCACAGAAGTGGCAGACAGACTCAATTTCCTCATGTGGGTGAAATCGGTCATAGATATTTTTCCGTGAATGGTCATGGAAGGGATTGTACCTAGGATCGTCTCGGAAGTGGGCCCACTTGGCATCTAATATCATGGCTGTCTGTGAGGCAGCCACCACAGGTATGAGCAGTAGTATAACCAACATCCTATACATGGAGGGTTTAACTAAACAGGGTTAACCACTCGAGAAATATCAATGTCAGATCAAGCCCTGTGCTGGCCTCGATGCTATCCTTCACCCCGTCAGGGGCGGCTCTTAGCTGCTTCACTTTAACGCCCGATAGAAGCCACAGCTCTAGCACAATGGATGTTGTCTGCGGACTTGTGAGCCCGACACGCTCGAACAATTTTACAGAGTTCTTCGACTTGGAGGAATGTGACACACCCTCGACCCGTAAGACACCCTCCTGAATATTGATAGCTTCCTCTGGTCTATCAAACGGACGATGCAGCAGGAGCTTTCCACCATTGACCCCAACCTTATCACCCACTCCAACTAGGGTTGTACCATCTCCTATATAGGTTAGAAGGAAGGAAATTTCAATTTCCCTTTCTCCGAGATCTAACAATACTCACCATTCTATAACTTCTGATAATAAGCTATCCTGATAGCTGGCTCTAAGAATCTAGACTTCGCAAGCTTTACCGGCTCCTGGAACCGGGTACCAGGTTCCCAACAAACGGGTACCCATCTGCCAGTGAGGTTCATATTGTTTGCATAGCTACCAAACAAGAGAATACCTATGGCTTGCCTCCATGGGGCTGGGAGGCAGGGTCCGTAATAGAATGGTGAGTATTGTTAGATCTCGGAGAAAGGGAAATTTAAATTTCCTTCATTCTCCTTTGATCAATACTCACCATTCTATTACTTCTGATAACACCAGATTTAAACAGTAACCTGGTGGGAAGGGGCAAGCCATCAATTGCTTCTTTTGCCCCTGGAGAAAGATCTTAGACTTAAACCTGACATATGGAGACCTAAAAGGACCATCAAGTTTAGGGACTGGATCACATTCGCATCACCGCACCCTACCCCTTTTTTTTTTCCTAAGAAAAAGGGAGAGAATTCACGAACATGCATCTCGCTTGAAACACGAATATGCTAAGAGGGTTAACTGCTCTTTGCATATATTAGCCTGGGAATGAACATGAATATATAGAATGAATGATCATGATATATAAACATAATACAAAAAACTCTCAAACTTGAATTACCTTATGATTATTGGATTTCAGACGTGGAGCCTTCAACCAAGCACTGGTTCGACCATCCGTGACACAATTCGGTTGTAATCTACTCGCCGGACCATGTCTATTCCTTAAATTTTGCTTTTTCAAGTACCAAAAAATTGCGCAGATCAGTGTGGCCATTTAAAACTATCGTTTCAAAACAGCTAAGGCGAGTGGATTGGCGGAGAATGACACATCCCTCATATAGTAATCCGTGAATGAGGACTCACAGTGCCATTGTGCAATGGCCATGATGTCCTCTAACGGAACACCATTGTAAAGGGCGGTCGAGGCGGCTATTCCTCTGACAACGTGTGCCCTTGCGCATTGCACCCGGTGCCCAGTCGCAATCTTGTGGGTAGTTTGATGCATTCCACCACCCAACGAGAGATAGAATTAATAGATGCGGCGCCATAAGGCTTTTTATGGCAGATCCATAAATGTCTATCATTCGACCGTAACGAGTCTGTCCGTTTTTTGTACTTAGTCAAAGCACGGTCTTGGCACCAGACACTGGCATCACGATCAAACCTAGTTAGTTTCGGTATAATGATCGGTTTGCCGGGATATCTCAAAGATTGGTTCTTTGACATAAACTCTGCTCTTGGCAGAAGACGCAGACCTTCTCCAGAAACAATAAATCGGTTCCTCTCTGCCGAAAGCGCATGGATCTCACTGCGCCTTCTAGCTGAGGAAGCTGCCAATAGAAAGACCGCCTTTAGAGTCAAATGCTTTAGACTAGCCGAACCCAAGGGTTCGAAAGGGTGCTTGGCCAATACATTAAGCACTAAAGATAGACTCCAGGCTCGAATGACTACCGGTTGTCTCGGTCGGAGATTGCTCATTCCCTTCACCATCACATTTAACTCGGCCACCTCTGGACTATCCCTGTTGGCTAGACAAGGGATAACTGATGCCAAAGCTGACTTGTATCCAGCAATTGTCACCAAGCCATCATTAACGCATGAAAGCGCCACAGGTGGCACAGGGTGGCCTGTTCCAGCTTCAGCCCACACCAACTGAAGAAGGTGATAAGAGTGATTTACAGCATTCATAGCTGCTCTCACCCCCTCATCGCATAGGGCCAGGACTTTCTCATGGTGTACTTGGGACTTGTCCACAAGCGCCGGTGCGGGGCCATCCGCTCCAGCACTCTGGACTCTAAGTACCCAGCGGTCATCTTCAGTGACCGCTGGAACCACACCATACTTGTCGTATTCCGCACGGGGAATACGACATCTCGCCCGCACCTTCCTGGAGGCCGCAGGGAGCTGGCCCTTGGTCTGGAGTTGCTTGCTATAAATAGCATCTAGTAACTCCTTAAACCTTGGATCCAGTCCATCCGAGCCGCAGGCAAGACCCCGTCCTAATCGATGCAACCGGCGGACGGGTGTATCCTCTTCGGCCGTGGCCAAAACCACAGACGGGTCCACCCTGGCTAGCCAAGCCAGAGCCACGGACCAGTCTGTCTCCGAAGAGGACACTCCAGTGAATACGACACCCGTTGACGTATCCATGGTTCTAACAGCAATGGCCTCCCGGCCAAGAGCCACCGCTGGTAAGCCAGAAACACCGGTACCGTACGGTTCCGCCGCCACCACCCCATGGAGTTCTCCATTCCATGGAGTAGGCCTGCACGGAAAACCGTAGCGGTTATGGAACCGTGGCCATACACGGACGCCAACATCACCCCATGAGTGACCGCTGGACCAGGCGAGATAGGCGTGTATCCAGCCTGGCCAGCAACATCCGTCACCATGGCGGTTGGTGGCAAACCAACCAGCCCTGGACGGGTGCCCAGTACCGGTGTGGCCTCAACCACGGGTGGAGCGGCTGTCTTGGGTTGTGCCAAACCAGACAGATGGAGGACGGTTCAGTCCAAGACGGAATCGACCTCCATGCTCTCCACCCGTGGCATCTCAGGCCGTAGCAATCTCTCCTCCGCGGCCTCCTCAACTTCAGACCCCGAAGAGTCGTCACTAGATGAGGAGTCACTGGAGCCGTTTTGGCGAACGGCTCCCATGCCTGACAGACCAGCCACCGCTACTGGACCACCCGGATGTGGCCGCAGAGACAGAACCCATCAGGCCGGATGGATGATCCATGGTTGAACAGCATCCAGGCTGTGCCATCCTTTTTCACAATGGTGGAGAGCGGGGTGACCTCTAGGTCAATAACTGCTGGTCTATATGGTAGCACCCACGTTCGCCAGTTACCACCAGGTCCAGCGCGGTACCACATTGCCTTCTTTTCAAAGACTACTTGCAGCTCTTTCGCCAAGGTCAAGACAATACCATCATGTGACATTGGTGGGGCATGCTTCACAGTCGGCTCTAAGACATGAAATCTGAGAACAGCGTCCAGGGTGTTAACGTCCAGTGACTGTTCTATCAGGGGGTGGAGGACGAACTTCTCCTTTGGGAAGTCATAGTGGAACACAATCTTGCTACCATCCCTCTCTCGACCCAAACATTCCTTCGAGACATACTTTAGGTCAATGAGCAGCTCTACACCATCTCCACTGATGGAATGGAGTGAGAATGTCTTGGAGTCTGCTCCATATTGGAGGACAAACGATTTGCCATCGCTTTCCTTAACCTTGGCAGCATCAACGTCATACACGTCCACGAGATCAGCTAGACCGGTCGAGTGAGCAAATATGGGCTCCATTGTTTATACATATACTGGGGTTTAAATGGAGTGTATAGCCATGCCGATTGCTACTCCAAAATGGGGAGAATGTCATCAGACCATCTCTGGTCGGTAGACATGCGGTTCAGTATCGCATAGAATGGCCTCTGAATGGGTTCTCTTCAAGGTAGCTCAGCATTCCACAACGTATGTACACGCCGATGTGTTACATCTACCACCGGGAAGTACCTACCACAGCTCCCTGACTGAAGTCGGTTTAGACATGATAGAATATCTGCCAGGAGCCACCAGCAAACTGTGGAAAGCGATCAGCCCCAATATGTTCACCCATGCAAATCACCTGTTTGACAGCTTCACCATGAGTCTTTACGTCAGCATGGATGGTCTGTCGGATGCCCAATTAGAGTTTAGGCTGCCGCTGCTCATCGACCTATCATCATGATATCATATCAGACCTATCAGTCATTCGCCGAGATGTTGAAAAAGGAAATAGAGGCGCCAACACAACCACACACCTTCTCCGGGATGGTAGATATAGCGGTACAGGAAATGTATTGGCGACAAGAAGGCGAGTGACTGTAGCGGGTGAGCTGGTATGAACAGAACGCCAGAGAGGCAAGGAGACGAAGGGACTACAACTCTGTTCAAGAATATGAGAGCCTCATCCGGCAGGAGGGCATCGTAGGGCCAAACTTGTGTGATTTCTCGGATGCCGAGGGTGATGAGTCTGTAGAAGACTTGCAGCGGGAAGAGGAGAGGGTGCAGGACAATAAATGAAAGTCCGCCAATGGTGGGCATACTACCAGGCGGACAAGGTGAAGTTCCAGATGTCATGGCTACGCAAGCTACTGGCCCCTGACATTATGCTGGATGAGGGGTGTTTGAACGAGGTATGTCTCCGCACCAATAAGCTCACACGCTTCGCCAGACTCTCCAAAATGAATCCCACAATGACTCGTCGACAGATCCTACAGGTGATGCAGTGCTAGCACGAGTTTAAGACCTAGGTATACCATGGCTAAATCGGAGTGGTGAAAGCAGTCTGAACTATATCCCGCCCTGGCACCTGATGAGGGTGGTACAGTACACAGCTGGCGAATCCAGCAGATTGACACCATCAGACAAAATCTCGTCCACAAGAAAGAAAAGTACAGCAGAACACGCGGGTGATATAAGACAGCCTACAACAGTCTAGCACGCACAACTACAGCTGCGGGTGTGATTGGAGCCAGTGCTGGTGTGGTCGCCGTTTCCACCCTCGCTACAGGCATAGGTGCTATCGTCGCTATCCCGCTGGGTGGAGTGACCCTTGCAGCTACTGTCCTGGCCACCGGCTTGGCAGTTGGACAGTGCCAGGTCGCCAGGCAGTTTCGCGAACTCGTATACGGCTATCCCAACCTGGAAGGGCTGGCGAATGGTAATTTGGGCTTACGGCTCTGCAAATCGTAGGACTCACCGATCTCCTCGAGGGCCTCGAATCATGCACTGCGCAGGGCTCTATCTACCTTGCGCTCATCCTTGGTGAAGCTCGTGTTGGTATGACGTTCTAGGGCCTCAATTAGCTTCCTGTAGGCACTGTTGCCGAGGAGAGTGAAGAGATCTGCCAAGAGCGTTTTGTTCTTATAAACATCTCCGGAGAGGCGAGACCCTGTAACGGCGTTAACGAACCACTCGAATAGTTTCTGTGGGATGTAATCTATGGTGCGGTAGATAGCAGTGATCTCTAGATTGTGGGCAATATACCACTTGAGTGTTTGTGCGTACAGAAGCCTCTCCTTGCCAGAGAGGGCACCGACCAGCTTGCTGGTGATGGGGCGATTCCGACCCGTTTTCTCAAGGTATGCTCAGGAGGTACCGCCTCTACCGGGATTTCACGGTTGTAGAAGAGGAGGCATCTCCTCGAACTTCATCCACAGGGCCTTGGGCACCGCTATGTCCATCTCAGCGAACCCGAACCAGCGATCTACTAGATCATCCTTAAAGCGCTCTACGTCGCTAGCGCCAGACAACTGCCGTACATTCTCTTTACCACACGGCATCTCTTGGGCCATTGAAGACAGGTACAGAGCATTCGCATCATAGCCCAGGAGACGCTGGCAGACATGCTCGCCTTGACGAATTCGGGTAAGACCCGACTCATGGTATCTTGTGAACACGATGCTGGGTCCACCGACAACGGCACCCTTCAGCATCTCGTAGGCTTCCTTGCCTGGGGTGTAGAGGTCAACATCTGGCATTTGCTGAGCGGTTCCGTGAAGAAGATACTGTAGTGACACCCCGGGAGAGACCGCGTCTTTCAGGATGTCTATACCGCGCTCTGTGTAGAACTGTCGCATCCGCTCTAGGACTTCGATGAATGGGCTGACGTCCAAGTTATTGTAGTATCGCAGCCAGTCAGCGCATGTCCGCATCCCTTGCTCTCTGAAGGTCTGCTTACATTGCGTCTAGGGGTTGGTTTTGCGAACATCATTGTATCGCGATATATCCCGATAAAGCAGATTGTATCGCAATACGTATCACAATATATTGTTCACTTTGTAGGAAAGCCTCATGCCACAATTTAAAATTAATTTCTAGTGATCCTCCTTGCAAAAGCAAAGCGCATGCCACAGATAGCAATCAGTGTAGTTATTCTTTATAATTATCACGGTCTCGTGGTGGAAAGACCAAGAAATGAATGCACTAACTGCTATCCACAACAAGGGCCTCAATCTTATGAAGATGACATAAGAATCACTATATTAATTTCATTTTCACTTTACTATGTTTAATATAGTTTCATGATAACTATTTGATCTATGAGCTTTATGAACAGAGAACCCTTTTCAAAAGCAAAGACCATTCTTTTACTCAGAATTACTTTAGCAATGTCTAACAAGTGGCATCACCTTTTACCTCGGCCTCAGGTAATACATATCGGTTTGGGAGGAATGTATCACGATACGTATTATTAATGGCATTGTATTGCCGCATTGCGATAGTTACGTATTGATAATACCTCCCAATTTGCTTCCACTGACAGCTTAAGCTTGGACCACCATGCTGGGTAGTCTTGGAGACCTGGGAAGTCGAGCTTCTCAGGTGTATCGAACCATTCATAAGGCAACCAGCTCTTCTGTGTGCACCCATAGGTTTTGATCCATGACTTCGTAGACCACTCGTTGATCAGTCGCTGCTGTCATTTTGGTAGCTTGTCCAAGTCTACAGGTATGAACTGAACCCAGACACGTGTCCATATTCGGTATGCTCGTAGTTGGATCTCCTGCATGAACTCTGAAATCAGCACTTTGGGGTTAGCATTGCAGAGGTCAGTAGGGTTTTTCGAGCAGCTGTTTAATGAGCAGCCGACTGACACCGAGATAAGTATGTGGGTACTCTCGATCGTGAGAGTCTCTGTAGGGTGGGTCTTGATCCCATCTAGAAGGGCTTCAAAGTGATAGACGATAAAGTGGGGACAGCACCCTCACTGTACCACAAGCGTGCACCCAAATGCTCTCAGTTTCTCGTGACTGTCTTGCGATATCTTTGTTCGGCATCCTCACCTCGCTGGTGTTGTGAACATCCATGCCATGGAACTGGTATACTGTGTCGGTTGTCAAATCATAACCATCTACGGGAGCTCCCTCGATCCAATGCTCCCACCGTGACCACACTTTGCGTGGTATATGTGTGTTCCTCGGTTTCTCGACTCGTATTCAATCCAACGAGTAGCTGCTGAACTGGCCATTTGGGGTGGATAGAAGGCTTTCTCATATGCTGACTGCAGTGCCTCTACTTTCTCCCCGGGGCACTCGATGGTTGTTTTTCCACCTGCACAGCAGTCAGTGTGATGTTGGAGATGACATACTTGGGTGAACTGCTGTTGACAGTACCCGCACATGAAAGTCTGGGCCAGCTTGGAGCTGTCCTTAATGAATACGGTGTGGTGGTTGTATACTCCAATGGTCATGATGTTCATGGTCATGTTCGGATAGTATGCAGGTTTCCTGGTCAGATGCCGGCTACCCTCTTCGGTAGGTTCATAAATGCGAATCCCTGTCTTCGCAAAGAACTCTACCTTGTCCAGCTGGTTCAGGGACGTCTTTGGCACATCAGCTACAGGCCTGTTCAGGTCGTAGAACTGTTTAACAAGCTCTCACGCAGGAGCTGTACTTGGTGGGCTGCTAGACATCTCCAGAGACACATGTTGTCCTTGTAGGTATCGAGTGCCACCATTCCCTTCCTCCATCGGAGCCAGGCTAGGAGTTGGGTCGAACAATATTGTCTGGGTCGAGGCGGGCTTGCTCTCTGGCCGACACCCAGGTCTGGGCCGCTCCTAGTGTATTCGTCCGGGGACTCCCTGGAGCATTCTTGTGGAAGAGCATTACCCTACCATCTTCGATGTGGCGGATTCGATAGGTGTGGGTATACCGAAGGTAGAAGGCGTTCTGTATGGTCTGGATCTTCTCCATGATCCGACCTGTAATGTATCCTTCTAGCCCTCTGAAGAATGTCCAGCATCCTGTTTGCCGTCCTCTCTCCTGTATCCCTCTCACCCAGGTGCTGATCTAGAATCTGCTTACCTTCTCGCCTCATACTCCGGGCTAAGGGTTCAGATCTCCCCCCCCCCCCCACCCCACCTTCCAATTCCTCCGTAGAAGATGTAGTGGATGGTTTGCCCTCCGAGTTGCTACAGCTTTGGCTCGTAAGCCGAGTCGTCTCCTCATCCAACTGACGAAGCTCATGGTGGCATTGTGCTTTCTTATGAGGGTTCTCTGGATCATCTCTGGTGCTCGCTGCGAAGCTCCCTGTCTGTTGTGCTCGGAAGTCGCTTTTGTAACTCCTCGGCATGGGCATGTCCAATCATCTGGAGCAGGTCGCCTTTGTGGCCTTAGAGTAACCTCTAAGATCGATTTCCTTTGCAATCGTTCGAAGCTGTGATACAGTAACCACGATGGCGAAGCTTATAGCAACTGAGGATGTGTGTCTCTAAATGGCCGATCAGACCATGTGTGTAACACCATGTAGAATATGTTTGTTCAGAAGTTGGCATATCACTGAGAATGCGTGTCTCTAAATAGGTGTTTGGACCATGCAGAATATGTATGTTCTGAAGTTGGTATATTATGAGGATACATGTCTCTAAATGGGTGTTCGGACCATCCCATCATGTCTAGCAAGCCCTAGATGGGCCCTGCTACATGTATGTATTTGTATGGCCCATATCTCAAATTCCCTATGCCTCAGGAATTGAGAGGGTGGTGGGAGCTGCGGATCGCGGAACGGTTGCCAGTGCAGGGTGGTGGGGGGCCTATGTCTCACATTCCTAGGAATTGAGAGAGCAGTGGGAGCCGCGGATCGCTGATCAGCTGCCAGGGGAGGGTGGTGGTATCATTTTGACCCCGACCCATTTAGAGACATGAGGTATGGCATGTATTTGTGTGGCCCATGTCTCAAATTCCCTATGCCTCAAGAATTGAGAGGGAGGTGGGAGCCACGGATTGTGGAATGGTTGCCAGTGGAGGGTGGTGGTATTTTTCTAATCCCAGCTATACTACTAGACATAACCACAGGGATTTCGGGTCATCTCTCCACTCCTCTGTATGTTTCTTATACATCTTCAGACATCTGACAGGACACCAAGCAGAAGAGCTTGGGTCATGTCTAACCAAACTTGGCAAATTGATTGACTGTCCAGGATATTTAAGTGACTGATTCTTTGCCAGGAAACAAAGACGTGGTAATAGGTGTAAACCTTCACCCATAACGACAAAACGGTCTTGTTCAGCAGAAAGAGTATGAATTTCACTTCTCCTTCTTGCCGATGCTGCTACAACCAAAACGGGCTTAATGGTTAACAGCTTAATATCTATAGAGCTAATTGGTTCAAAGGGAGAATGCCCTAAAACCTGTAGAACAAGAGATAGATTCCAAGCTAGGATAGGAATTGGCTGTCTAGGTCGCAGATTGCTCATTCCTTTACTAACTTCATTTAAGGTGTCATTCTGCACTCCTACTAATGCCAGACTGGGAATGACTGAAGCTAATGCAGACTTATATGCTGGTAGGGTTGAAGGCACAACTTTGTCAACCACATATAAATGACAGATAAAATCTGCTACATGTTTAACAGATGCAGAAAATGGATTAATATCTCTTCCCTTCGATCACTCTCCAAATTTGTTGATTCTATAATTATATGGTGGTTGACCCCTTCTGGCTGAAGCGACAAATTTCGCTGCTTGCTCAGAAAAGCCACCCTCAATTGCTCGCTGCTTGATAACATTCATGCGGTCAATTGGAACATTTCCAGTCTGTCGTGGTGATACAGACCCTTGTTCTGAAAAATCAGATCCCCTCTGTCTGGAAGAGCGATTGGATTGCAGACCAGAAGGTCCTGGAGATCCGTAAACCATGATCGGCCAATGAGGGGGCGATCAGTAGCACTTGGCATATGCCCTCTCTTATCTTTGCCAGAACTTTTGGGATGAGAATTGTTTGAGGATACGCGTACATTCCTTTCCAACTTATCGCCAGTGCGTCTACTGCGATTGAGGAAGTTGTAGAGGAACACCTCGCAAAAGATTCTATTCTGATAACCACCACTGAAGATGAAATATCAGTTGTTCTTTTACTGGAATCCTCAGAGATAACGGATCCATCCTCTGAGACCAGAATGACATCAAATATATCTGAATCGGCCTGAGCCTGAGCGCCGCATACAGTACCACCTTCTCCAGAGATACTAGCAAACGCAGTATTCTGAAAAATTGATGCGCCAACAGATAGGCTCCTAGAGAAATCGCCCCCCAGTACTGCAAGCAAACTCTTGACTCTGCTCTCTGCCGGAAAAGCCACACCGTCCCTGAGATTGAGAAAAGAATTCCCAGATACACAAACTGGGATGGAGTCAATTCCGATTTCTCTAGATTCACAATCCATCCTAGGTGTTTTAATAAGGCCAGGACTAGTTGAAGATTGTTGCGCAGAATGACTGGATTTCCCTCCTTCAGCAGCCAGTCGTCTATGTAAGTATGAACAGCTATGTTTCTCCTGCGAAGATAAGTCATGGCGAGAACCACTTTGGTGAAGACCCTCAGGGCTGTGGTCAGACCGAACGGTAACGCATTGAACTCACCAGACATTGTCTTGGAACGCAAAGTGAAAGTATTTCTGAAAAGGAATTGACATTGGAATATGAAAATATGCGTCCTTCAGATCTATCGATACTGCCCACATGCCTTTTCTCAGCCCTGTCATCACTGCTGCCACAGCCATAGCCGCTCTCGCCGCATCCTCAATAAGCTTTAGCTCATTGAAAGCATCTGTGTTAGTCTGTGAAATCAATTGTCGAGAACCACCCTTGGATTCCCCAGTCAACGGCCTGTTCAGCGCTTCACATTCCCTGACTGAAAGATGAGGAACACAGGCATACTGATGGTAGGCCTGCTCCGGAAAACGGACCCTACTCCCTAACCCCCTAGGGGGCCTTCGGAAGTGTATACTCCGGCTGAACCAAACGGTATGCCGCGACTTCCAACATGTCAGAAGACTGAGTATACAATGGAAGGGTAGGCATGGCCGAAGAGTCACTTGACAGAGTGCTAGCCATACGCTCTGACATCCGTTCCATCGCCGGATCGTCAACCCAAGACGGTCAGACATCCAGCTTCAGTGCAGAATAACGACTCATCCATTAAAGGACTGCCATTTTCATCCTCCTCACCCTTGGACGAGAAGACCACCGACAATCCATGCTGAGAGCAACGGGCCAACCCTCCGATTTGAAGCGGGTCTGCGGCTCGGCTACTCGCGGCTCCAGTGCCTAGCGAATCACCAGACACGGAATCACCGCAATCCATTGGCTCCAGCACGGGAGCTTGGACTACATCCGATAATACCGCAGGGCATGTGGCTCTGAGAGAAGCCGGCATACCCGCATCCGCGATGCTGACGGGAACCGCAAGACAGCTTGGACGGCACTCTGGATAGAGTGAAATCCGCCTGACAGACCCGTACAAAACCTGTGGGAAAGCCCGGAATCTGTCATCTGAGAATGGTAACATTAAGATGGGCAATGCGCACAATAAATTGATTGCAATCATTAAATTACTTTAAAACATTAACTTTCTCTTAGATTAATGTTAATCTAGTTTTAGGCAGGAAATTATTTGAAAATTTTTAAAGTGAAGATTTTATAGATTAACTAACGTCAAAATAACCAAGAAATTAAGACAGATCGCTACAAACACCCTCGACAATTAAGCGAGAGCTAATGAGCGGCTTAAAACTGAGTGCATAGATACGCCAAACCAAGACAAAACGCTAATCATGGGCACCACCATCTTGGCTAGGGGCGCATCCATTATGGAAGGAACCGAGTCGCAAGAGAAATTAACTGAGTACCCGGAAAAGATAAAAAAGTTAACGGGTAACGGAGCGACTCCAACAATGGCTAGCATTTTAAAATAATGTGCCAATTTAAGGAAAATTCAAACAGTCATTATGGCACAAATGTATAAATTCTAGATTGATACAACCTGCACCTGTGACGATTTCCCTTTTTCTTCCATGAAGCCAGCGATCTAAACTTGCTCAAAGCACTCGAAACGCAGAAATTCAAGCTAAGTTGAAGACTACAAAAACATGACTGTAAAGTCGAGCAAAATAGACAAATCTGACGGTAGTTGGGAATTGACTCAGTACCTGGAGGCTTATGGTAATTCCCGGACACAGTATGGGCAGGACCATGGAGAGTGGGGAGTTTTAATTGTTTATTTTGAGCTACCCGGTAGACTAGATAATAGACATTATCATAATAGTACATCTGGTAAGTATTATTCGAAGTAGGAAACAAATTCATGACTGGACTATCTGGCAAAACAACCCTTTAACCCCCATATTAACCAAAAACAGCCTCTGCGGTAGTGTTGAGAAAAGTCCATTCTATTTTTGAAAATTTACAACTGGAATGGCTGACTCGATAACAGTGAAAGTCATTCCAACGATAAATTTTCAAAATTTTTCTTGCAAATGGACATTTTCTATTGAGAAAATTGAAATTTTCTTGAACAAATTCAAGGGTTAAAGGGTTAATGGTCAAACCAGCCTCGATCTGCAATTAGGTTTGAGAAATGTCTATTTAATAAACAAGCCAGTCATTCCAGTGATAAAATTTCAAAAATAGTTCACTCTTGGCTGCAAATGGGAATTCATTAAGTAAAAATATTCATTTTGTTAAAGTTATAAAAATGTGTTCTTTCTTACCCCAAGGAATCCTCATATTCAATATTATCAATTGTCTCTGTACAAAGCAGTGTTTCAGAGCTCACGCTCTCGATTCCCTGAAAGAAGAATACCATCAGAAACATATAAATTACATGAACCTTTGGGGGGAGGGGGAGAGAATGTGAAATTGAACACTAAACTAAGCTGGAATACAAGTAAAATATAATTAAAATAGTAATTATGTATCACACATTAGTCAACAATTCGTGTCACCCTGTATTAGGGGAGGGGGGTGTAATGTAGAAAATATCATTAGAATAAGGGAAACAATTCACTTATGATAATTTTAGTATTACTTATGTGTAGTTATCTCCCTTAGAGACTGAACAGAAAATGATTTAGAGGTTTTTTCCCAAAGTATGTCAATGCAGGAAAGGTGTATTGGACGGGCTAATATATGGCACACTTACCTGGCTACTGTAGTTGCTATGATAACCAGATGTAGCAGGCGTGCTATCTATTGATTTCAGTTTGACTGGTGTACAATTGAAACCTCTACCCGCAGCACTATCTCTGGATGGGGTCATAAGCAAGGGACTGGAACTAAAAGGTAGCTGCAAATACAGAACATGTAATTGTTACCTATTGAATTGTAAAGAGCAACAGATTGCAACATGAGCTGAGGTAAAAAGATAACTGAATAGATACCTGTATAATCCGTGAAATGTATCTCTTATCGCTTTAACACTCAAGCTCGGCAAAATGGCGTATGCAATGGTCTGGATACAAATTTATTTGTAGGCCAAGAGATTACTTTTGAAGATTTATCACTTGAATGACTGACTCGATAATTGCGCCGGTCATTCCAGTAATACATTTAAAAAATAGCTTTCACTTGGTCTACAAATGGACATTTTCTATGAGAGAATTGAAATTTTCTTAAACAAGTTTGAAGGTTAAAGGGTGTAGAGTGGCTACAGAAGAGAGGTGGTGGTTGCTTAATGCATGTCATTTAGCCCCATCTTTTTACCTCAAAAGCAAGTGACCATTAAAATGACCAAGCCAGCCAAAACTGACATGTGAAGTGGTCTTGGGAAATGTCCATTTACAGGACAAGAAACCTCTATTTTAGAAAGTTTATGACTGGAATGGCTAGTTCGATTATCGAATTCCAGTGGTAAATATTAAAAAATAGATTTCTTTTATCATGTAAATGGACAGTAATTGGGCAGAAGTTTTATTCGTTTGACCAATCTTGAACATTAAAGGGCTAATAAAAGTACATGATGGCATATATCTATAAGTAATTTAACGCTTGTAACCCTATCCATCAGATATGATCAATTACTTACGATTACAGAAATACTCAAATAAATATTTTATCCTTTAACCCTCGCATTTGTTAAAAATTAAATTTTCTCAAATAAAATGTCAATTTGCAGACCAAGAGAAGACTGTTTTTGAAAATTTACCACAGGAATGACTGGCTCGGTTACCGAGCCAGTCATTCCAGTGGTAAATTTTCAAAAAACAGTCTTCTCTTGGTCTGCAAATGAACATTTCTCACGACCACTGCAGAAGCCATTTTTGGCTGATATGTGTTAAAGGGTTAGTAGTAGTTTTAGTCGCTGTGGTGCTCTTGAAATTATCAACATATATATTTCCTGTATGGATACTTTAAATCAAGACACTAACATTTCAGCACTTCAAGTTTTGAAACCATAGGTGGAATAGTATTGAAATTTTTAGCCGAGACATAATCTTCTGTTGGCTTCTTTTTCCTTTACTTACCTACTTTTGATACGTGACACACCATTAGCATAAAATAGACTGAGATATGTAATAGATGTGTTAGAGAGAAATATATGCGCAGTAAGATTAGCTGATGCATAGTTTTTGTTGACCGCACTCGGGCAAGTGGAGAAAGTCACCCAAGATTCACCAATTTCATTGTCGCAGGAAATCAAGCGGGTTAGGATATGCCCGTTCAATCGATTATTAGTTATTCATCACAACATTATTTAAGTAAAATACATAAATATTCCATAAAAATTGTCACAGCCCAGGAAACTTTACGTCCTTTGACATTCTGCATAATTTGCTTAGATCAGTGAATCATGAAATTTAAATCACACGTAGAGGTTTTTGAAAATTTTGGATCTAATTTCAGCAATATATAAGTATTTGTTGGAGCTGTTCTGTATGGATGAAATGGTTAAAATTACAAGTTGGTGGTTAAATTTGATCAAGAAAATGGAAATTCTTGGTTAGTAAATGTCCATTTGCACATCAAGAAGACTATCTTTTCAAATTTTACTATAGGAATGACTGGGTCACCTGTCATTCTAATGATAAAGCTTAAAAAATAACTTTCTCTTGACCTGCAAATGGACATTCCTCAAGCGCATGACAAATTCCAGTTTTGTCCGGCTTGACCATGAAGGGGGGGAAGAAGCTCTGCACTGCAGTTGAACCTTTGTCATACATGTGTGTACACATTACATGTGCGTCTGCACATGGGTGTATAATAACTAGAGACTATGTTATAACATCACATTCCGAGTAACTACACATACATGGCTTAAATTGCCACCGCCATGGAGTATTAACAGGACGAAGCCGGCCAAGCCCAGCCTCTGCAGAGTTCTTGAGAAATGTCCATTTGCAGGCCAAGAGAAGCCTATTTTTGAAAATATACCCCTGGAATGACTGGCTCGTTAACCGAGCCAGTCATTTCAGTGGTAAATTTTCGAAAATAGGCTTCTCTTGGCCTGAAAATGGACATTCACTAAGTAAATATTTTAATTTTTTGAACAAATTTAGTCGTTAAAGGGTTAAAAGATGGTTACTATTGGCACAATTGTGGTCTTAAAGAAGGGTCGTGTTCAGGAGAGGCTGACAAAGGCCTCAAAAGGACGCTCATTTACGTCTCTATTTCGACTAAGTATGTTTTCCAGCATTTTCTGAACACACATCGTTTGTGCAATACACTTATGACGCGATATATCCCTATCACATATAACAGTGCGTCAGATGTAATTTGCTTATGAGGTAATAGGTTTGTGACATATGGCGCTACATCACAGGTAAAAACCGTTATTTCAATTTTGTGAGTCACCTCGAAAAATGTTTCTTGAAACAGATAGGCGGCACCAAGAAAACATACTGTTTGAAAGATGCTTTTTCCACTTTGTAAATTTTCAAAGCACCTCTCCTTTACAAAATTTTGAAAAAAGTCTCTAGTCTTCATTTTTAAACATTATGTTTTGTTGGTGTTAAACGGGGTGTTTTAAAACACTGGTAATTTAAGATGGTTGGTCAAAAAGCCTACTGCTCCAGTTCACTTGCTATAGGTTTTTTTACCATACATCTTATATAAACAGCGTTATTAAAAAAACAAAAAAACAAATGGTCTACGAAGCTGTTTTGCCTATGCAACAAACTGACATGCAACGAAGATAGGCCATAATAGATGTCTGATGATAGCTTTTAATCAAGCCTTTACCAAAATGACAAGTCTGGTGAACACGTTATGCAGGTACACACTCGCGCGTGCGTACAGCTCTTAAAGATCACAGATTCAGTAAATAATTCAAGACAGTGAAATCTCATATCGGCTCTTTTTTCTGTCTTGTTTGCGTGTACCTAGCTTGTCAGCAGAGGCAACATGATTTAAAATAACACGATTCAACACCCACCACCCCCACCCCCATGATGGCATTCAATTTGGTTGGTGGTACCTATGGATGCTTGCACGGATTGACCCAAATGTAATCGTTTTCTTCCTAGAACCATGGCAAACCTACACATTAGCAATGGGTTGAGATAATTAATTAATTCATCATTGTCTGACAAGTATGGTTCTCTATCAATGTAAGAATAACACAAGGGAGTTAACTCTTTGTCCAAATAAAAACAGATGCAGATTATGGTAGCTATCTCCCCTGATCTGGAATTAATTTAGTTTATTCAGTAACCAGTTATAAGTAGTGCATTTTAATAGAATATACATAGAATTTTATTAGAATCCAATTATGTTAAACTCTGGCATTAGATCAAGAACCATTTCACGGGCCTAGTTTTCTTATTTTAACTGGTACACTCAAGTCGGCCAAAAATACCTGTAGTGGTCTTGGGAAATGCCCACTTGCAGAACAAGAACTCTTTTTAAATTTACCACTGGAGTGAATAGCTCGATAAACTATCCAGTCATTCCAGTGGTAAATTTTCAAAAACAATCTCTTGGTCTATATATGAAGATTTTCTATTAGAAAATTGAAATTTTCATGAACAAATTTGATGGTTACGGGTTAATGCTTGAGTGCTACTAAGACTGATACCAAGCTTCAAACAAGAGAATTAAAGGACTATTTTTGAAAATTTACCACTGGATTGCCTGGCTCTGGGTGTTAAAGCTTTAGCTTCAGTCCGACATGATCGACAACAAAAATTTGTTTATTGTTGAGCTAACACTAAAACTGGTCAATATGGACAAAAAACTCTTTGATGGTCAATATGGACAAAGCCAGCCTCTCCAGTGGTTTAGAGGAATGGCCATTTGTAGGCCAACAGAAAACAAATTTAGAAAATTTACCATTGTCCAGTCAGTCATTTCAATAGTTAATTTTCAAAAATAGTCTTCTCTTGGTCAACAAATGGACTTCGAATCAGTGGATCCCCTCTGCTATAGACAGTTATTGTCCAAACAGGGTTCACCATATATATAGGCACAGATTGAAACTAATGGTTTCTTTCTAAAGGCCCTATCAGTGCTCCAGGTCAGAACCGAGCTTAAGGCAGTGAAACAAGTGCATTTGCACAGGACCCTAAATTTCCAGTGACCCCCCAAACTGGCACCAAATTTTTCTGTCCTAATTTTTGGGGCCCTGCATAGTTTCAAGTTACATGGATAGATGACCTACTTATGCGCTGGGCCCTATAGTGATACACTCATACAGGGTCAAAATTCAGTCAAATCACTTTATAATGCTTCAACAATGATACACAAACTATAAACTAACAATAACACATGCTTTTTCACAAATTGTATACTTTCTTTATTATAAAACTATACTATGTATGTATCTTACAACATGCAGTGGCATACATAAAAAACAATAAGATGTGCTAGGAGATGTAGTGCTATAGATACAGTAAGCAATGTGAAGAAATGTGCAATACAAAAGGTGTGTATAAAACACGGACTTTGGCAAATAAGATGCGACTATGAGAAGAACAATATATGATATAAAAATGTAACATTACTGTATTTTGACAGCCAATCATGACCATTAAGGCATTTTAACCCTTTAACTATTAAATTTTATCAAGAAAATTTTAATTTTCTCACGGAAAATGTCCATTTGCAGACCAAGAGAATATTTTTGAAAATGTATCACTGAAATGACTTGCACGGGTATCGAACCAGTCATTTCAGTGATACATTTTCAAAAATTGTCTTCTCTTGGTCTGCAAATTGGCATTTCTCAAGACCACTGAAGAGGCTGTTTTTGGCTGATATGAGTGTTAAAGGGTTAATCGTCAAGAATATTTGCATCTTTGCTAAAGTGACCGCTAAAGTGACCGTCAATTTGCAGGCCCAGAAATACATTTCTGAAAATTTATCACTGAAATAACTGGCTCGGTCATCGAGCCAGGCATTCCAGTAATAAATTTTCAAGTCTTCTGGGCATGTAAATGGCTAACACTAAAGACCATTGCAGATGTCAGCTTGGCCATTAAATGGTCAATAGGGCTATGCCCTTAGATGTCATTATAATTACGCTAAAAAATGTGATCCATAAACCGCAATTACCATAGATATTGTCAACATTAAGGGCATATAAAGCATAGATATGTGCAAATATACATCTGGGATGGGGGTGGGGGTATGGTGGGAGATCGCAGGGAAGAACGATGGAAATAATTTTATAGATAGGTTGCATTTATTAAAATTTCATGCCTTCACCTAGTCATCCTTCTTTAACCCTTTAACACTCAAATTTATTCAAGAAAATTTCAATTTTCTCATAGAAAATGTCCATTTGCAGACCACGAGAAGACTATTTTTGAACATTTATCACTGGAATGACTGGCTCATTTATCGAGCCAGTCATTCCAGTGGTAAATTTTCAAAAATAGTCTTCTCTTGGTCTACAAATGGACATTTCTCAAGATCACTGCAGAAGCTGCTCTTGACTGATATGAGTGTCAAAGTGTTAAGAGACCATATAACCCAAATCAAATGTGCAATGTACAAACGCAATGGAGTGCAAACAGACGTGCAGAAAGTAAATGTTAAACACATGAAGTTGTGCATGCATACATCCAACCCCTTAAAATTTACAGAGAAAAAAAAAAATCGAAATTCTCTCTGATGTAAGAGATATTTTGAAACTAATTTGACTGGGAGCAGCAACAGGTTCCAGTCAAATTAGTTTCAAAATACTCAGGCTTTCCTGTATAGTTTACTTAAAATTGAGACAGTGGCATTTCAAGGGCGAAGGGTCTAAGATATATGTATAATCTAATGCAATAAATTAGCTGTAGATTAGTAAATATTAACAAGAGGCCCAAGGGCCTTAACGCTCACCTGGACCATTAGCATTTGAACCATTAGCATCTGAACAGACATAATACTTTAACTTCAGCAGTAACAAGACATAAAATACAAAATTGAAATTCAGTGCAAACGATATTCAGTGGGAAATTAATGATGGACACTGACCACACAATCAAATTGATCCTTAGGTTCCATCTGGCCAAGAAAAAGACCCAATATGGCCACGTAACCTAAAACTTTGATTGGTCCATGACAACCATGTTTTATAAAGAATCAAGTATTCTTAAACAAACTTTAATCACCCTTTGTTATCGATGAAAATAAATCTAACAAGTTTCATCCCGATCCATACAGCAGTTCCTGAGATGTTATTTTCAAGAACAAGATTGACACTGGAACAAGATGGCCACCAAAAACCAGGAAGACTAAAAATTGACGAATCAAAATTCTGAATGAACGTTCTAGAGCCTATGACAATTTCAGCCAAATTCGGTTGAAATTGCTCAAAGTAAGCTTGCACGATTATGTGATTAAATCGAAAATCGCGCTTGTTTTTAATTCCTGGATCTACATGTATATGATTAAAAACGAAATAATCAAATAATCGTGAATAATTCCACAGCAGAAAATATTTCTAAATCTACCTTTTTATTTACATTGTGCTCAGCGAATACTCGAGCCAGGTATTCCAGTGATACATTTTCAAACATAGTCTTCCCTTGGCCTGCAAATGGACATTTCCAAACACCATTGCAGTTTTTGTCATACCTTTGTTGTTATATCGGTGTAATTTGTAACCAGGCTGATTAATTGAGTAATCACGATTATTCTTAAACAATCGATCGCGATCACTCAAAAAATAATCGTGCAAGCCTATCTCAAAATAGTAAGAAGAATTAAAATTGTGAATGGAATTTCTACAGCCTACCATTAAATGATTGGTCTAACCCAATCTGGTTGAAATCGGTCAAGCTTTTAAGAAGAAGCGATTTGACAATTTCTGCTAAGTTTTTCATAAAATATAACTTTCACCACAAAATTTTATGAATCAAAATTCTGAATGGAAGTTCTAGAGCTTATCACCACAGATTTGTTCCCGACCGATTTGTTTGAAATCGGTCAAAATGGTAAGGAATTTGAAAATTTCCCGTACATTTTTTTTTAAATCTACGATTCTCACCCAAAACATTCACGAATCAAAATTATGAATAGAAATTTTAGAGCCTATGATCATAGGATTATTTCAGCTAAATTTGGTTGAAATTGCTCAAGATAGTAAGAAGCAATTTGACAATTTCCGGTAAATTTGTAATAAAATCTGAAATTTTGGCCCAAAAAATTGATGGATCAAAATTTTGATTGGAAAATTCTGGAGTCGGGCATGATTGGACCCTTTGACCAAAATTTGGTTAACATTTGCCTATTGATTAAGGAGTAGCATTTTAAAGCAAAAGTTGAGGGACGAGGGACAGATGACGGATGGTTGCCACGGCATAAGCTCACTTGGCCTTTCAGGTCAGGTGACCTAATAATTGCGATTAGATATTTGTCAGGCAAAGTAGGCAAATATAATACCATGTATCCAAACCGTGACATGGACATTATGTAACAAGGGCAATTGAATCTCCATAGCTGGACTTCTGGATTTCTTTCAATTTTCTAAAAAAGCTGTGGCATCCTAGTGTATGGTCACAGCCTTTCCTGTGTAAAACTTGATCTAAATCGGACCAGTAGTTTCCGTGGTATCTACAGATACAGAATTTGATCAAACCCAGATCTGGGTTCATTTATCCAGTACATGGCCAATGTCTGGAAATCCTCTTGCATGGCAAGTTCCATTGTGTTAAAATTTGAGTCACATCAGATAAGAAGTTTTTTAGATACAGCCCGGAATTGGCTTTTGTAACTGACTAGAACTGACTAAGGCACGTGACAGTTTATTGAGATGTTAGCCGCAGATATAAACCTGAGACCAAAAAATAACATACATGGCGATGTATATATCCAACAGAAATTCAATTCTTAGAATCTTATTTCAAAATTACACAATTTCCATTAAAAATTTGAGATACTTGAATGGTAAATATTTTGATTTTTATCTGATTTAAATTGCTGAGAAAGATAAGGCGATTCCAAACAATCCGTAGTTTCACATCGGATTACTAGATCTATAACTAAAGGCTGTGTCATAACGACTGTTTTATAATTAGAATTAATTAGTACACTTAGAATTGATCATTTTAATCCCAAAAAAAGAAACTCTATGAAAATAGAATGAACAGGAAATATTTAGTGTCTCTAGTGATTTTATAATTACATTTAATGGAAAAAATATTCAGGATGTGAAGATTTGATAAAATAGAGGCTTGGACCTGACATGACGAGCCTTAATGACATTTTTGAAAAACTAACATTTTTCTTAATTGAGGCATCCAGCCTTCTCGCTATGCATCAACCACCCTGTTATGTGTGTTGGAATCAATGGACATTTCCATTTTTAGCTATTCCCCACCCATCTCTAGCTAAGCTCCACCCACACCTCGCTCATGTTGGGATCGATCGATCGCTGTGAACTCCCTGACTATCGATTTCCAGCAAACCATACTGGTAAGCTGTTGAATATTTTGAAACTAATTTGACTTATTGCTGAGCAGCCAGTCAAATTAGTTTCAAAATATTCAACAGCATATTTATTAAATAGTAGATACATACAATTTTTACATGTCAGACTTTTAACAGTTAAAGACAGTCCGTATAGAATCAGTTATGATGTAATGAGTATGACGTCATCCTACAAACCGCTTAGCTGATTATCACATCATATAACGTCATTACTCTGGAAAGGTTCATCTATATGCTTTGAATCATGAATTCCAACAATCCCTATTCAAGAGAAGTATACAGGTAAGCTGTTGAATAATTTGAAGTTAATTCGACTTGGTGCTGTTGCTGCGCACACTCAAATTATTTAGTTTCAAAACCTTCAACAGATTGTTATTGTAAATTTATCAAATACAAACAATTTGTACACTTGACAGAGTTTTCGAGCTTTATGATGAAGTCATAAGACGTCATTATGATTGTGATGTCACCATACATATGACGTAATAGATAGCTTGCATCCCGATATTCTCAGATCAGGTACAAGACACCGTTTGGATCGCTACGTCCAATCATTCTCTGCTGAGAATAGGGCTACATATAAAACTGTAAAGTTAAACAACAATATACAAATTATATATTATAAATGATTTACACCACTCAGCAATTCATTCAAGTGAATCATGATTTAAATATTTTAGTAGCAGGTCAAGTATAAAAGATGTACAAGGACTAGAAAAGATTTCCATTAGTTTTAGGTTCATCAAACTATAATACAAACATACTATTTTTGCATCAGCATTAAAAAAACAATTCTGAGATGACATGTTTAATCACATGCATTGAGCCATTGGGTTATTGTTCAGGAAATTATTAAATCCAGAATGTTTTAATGGATCGGCGAGGGGAAGATTAATAATTTTGCAAGTTGGTTAAGAGAAATGTCTATTTCAAATATTTTAGAAAACATATCTGCTATCCCTGGAAGTACTGGATCAGCAAACAAGATATTAGTGACTAGTTTGGTCGTTCTATAAGAAGCTAATGGAGCTTATGAATGACTCTGGCAGAGGGTAAGAAACGGTGGCCAAAGGACTGATTGCAGCTGCAGGATGATTTTTCATCAAGGCAGATATGGCTATAATTAGGTTTTGTACACCATACGTGTACCATCCCATTGTCCGGATATAATCTGCTTTGAATACTCATCTATTACAGTAATATCATACAGCTCACTTTTAATGTACTGTACCTGTTTCAAGACTTTAGACGGTGTAAGGAAGGCAGGGTGATTCTGGTACGCTGCAGCGGCAGCTTTGCGGGTGCTCATCGGTGACAATCCTGGGAGCATCTTTACTGAGCACTTTTTTGGAGTACTAAATGACTGTGGAACAATCTGCGGGAGATGGGATGAGGCTAATTGTAGTTCATTAGAGGGTGGCTGCGGCTGATATGTCTCATAGCTGAAAGAACTTGACCGCTGTCCACTGTGGGCTGCCTGATCATTGGGTTCTGTTTTTACACTTACATAGGAGGAGGAAGCAAGTAGTTTATTCGACGATAATAATTGCTGTGTATTCGGTGAGCACTTGTGAAAGGATAGCGTATATTCAGCATGCTCATCATTCATATCAGACACAGGAGTTATGATGACTTTACGTGGAACCATGGTTTTATTCACTGATGATACCGATGCAGGCTCTCCAATGGATGATGATCTTGACAGTATATTTGTCCTCTGTACTACAGAGCTCTGTCTCTGTGTAGCTTTTACTGGGTAAGTTGTGTTTGACAGGAATGCCACAGCAGGCGAGTTACACGATTGCTTACGTTCACCAACTGTCGCAGGCCCCTGATCATTAATGCTTTGTACAGTATCAGGGTAAGAAGCAGCTGTCACGGAGGGAGTACCACTACTTAATCGGATAGTGCATGGTGGCTCTTGATTAGATGTCATTTGTCCTCCCCTTAAAACCGATACACTGGAACCCGTTTTTGGGTGAATAGTGTGTCGATAATATTGCTTCTGTGGTGCACTGTAACAGACATTTGGTGAGATTTGCCTGGTGATCATCTTATACCCACTCAGTAGATCAAGTTCTTGTTCTAGAGTCTCTACAGTTTGTGGCATGGAATTGTTGGACTGCTTACAGCTGTAGCCACGGGTAGCTATACATGCACGCGCGCCAGGTGATGGGGGACTTTGCATTCGCTGGTGATTCGGGCAATAATATTGTTGAGAATTAACAGTTGCTTGTGCTTGACTACGTTTTACATTTGATACTAGCGTGTTGATGTAAGATGGGAGTGCAATTTTCGTTCGACCCGTGGCAACAGACTCTTTTTTTGTCATCCCTCCAGGTTTGATTGGCATGGTAACAGGGTTAGAGAGTATGTAGCTTGATCTTGTCAGTACTGGCTTGGGCATAGGCAGAGTTTTACGCCTTGGACGCTTAGTACTGCAAACATAAATACATATACAGTATTCTATGCATGTTATTAATTCGCAAATCACAATATACATGTAATAGACCTTTCCACTTTATTCATCCATCACATGACGTCATAATTAACTACATGACGTGTAGAATGGCATAATCAATGATAT